>JASFAT010000670.1:0-34345 GCA_031353405.1 Baronia brevicornis | reverse complement strand
ATGAATGAAAATTCTGTATTTAAGGTGGGAAGGGATCGAGGTCCGACCGAATTAGAATTATATTACCTTAAAATGATTGTACCGCCGTCTTACAAACGGGGGGTGGGCCATCTTGCGCACACGCATCTGACTCTGTACGTTACGAACGTCTCCAAAGTGGATAGCTGTTTCATCGGAGAATCTACCTGAAAACATATCGTATTAATTTATATTTATAATACTTTTAGCTTCAGAAGTGAGTTTTATTAAAAAAAACAATATGATGCATGTGGACAGTCAAAACCTTTACTTAGCTAAGATCCGCGACAAGCAAACAATAACAGAAAATTAATAATGTGTGTTTTCCTGCTGGATGAAGTGGATTTACTTGGGACTTAAACCAAAACTTACGGAAAAAAGGCCGTCAGCAACTCTCCACCCACCAACCACTATACACAACACCAAACACACACTAACACTTTCCTACCTTGTAAACGACACGTGTTTCGCCCTAACACGAGGCATCTTCAGGTATAGTAGACTCTACGGAAGAGAACCGAAAAGTTTACGTAAAGTACGAAAGACACTTTTCGGTTTTTTGCTTATTGTTTGCTTGTCGCGGATCTTAGCTAAGTAAAACTTTTGACTGTCCACATAATGATGGATTTCCACAAATTAACGCCTGACTCCATTAATCATTATGATGGATGAAAAGATGGATGAGTGTGAAGGAAGCAAGGAAGGTAGGTAGGCAGATCTCCACACGCTACGATCCCGGCACACTTTCCATCTTTTCATCCATCCTTCCTCTCACATTCATCGTAGCGAAACGGCTCTCCGTTAGCCGCTTCACGCCCTCATAGAAATCAGGACGTGACGGGTGGCGAACCGCGTTGCCGTCATTTTTTTACAAATTAGGTTTACTAAAATTCTTCATAGCGAATCCCTCGAGCCGCACGGGAGGATGGAGGTCAGCCCTAGCAAATCCCCGCATGCTGTAATGGTAAGGCACTATACTACCCGGGGGAGCCCGATCCCGGGACGGTCGGCACGCTTGCCGACTAATCTCGCCTCTCACCACGCATCCATTGACATGGCAGATGGTAGATTAGCGGAGAGGAAAGGAAAAGGATAGAGAAGAAAGGAAAGGGCAGGAAAAAGGAAAGATGGATTTAGAGACAGGATGATAGGGATATGACACTACCGCAACGGAAGACAAGGAGTGATACGGTAGTAGCTCGGGAGGCCGGGGTCGCGTACCCTTGTACCATAACTACCGAACTATAGGCAAGGCAAAGATACTCCCTGGCCTTTTGTGCTGCACCTGAGTTAAAAGTTTTATATCTCCCTATCACACACCCTCAATAACAAGCTGTGTATCTACAGTATCTGTGATATTAGATCATAGTCTACGTTATTCTTAAAAATACACACCTTCACAGCGATATCATATCCGTGTTCCATGATCAGTGGTACACCTTCATTTCCATCGTCAGTGACACTCGGCGGCTCTGTATTTTCAGTGATGTCCCCATCATTCAGCTCCAGAACTGCAGAGCTGGTTTCACTCGCCATGGTTCTGAAAACTTTCTGAACATAAACGCCTATAGTCTTAACAGTAGTTTGACTGTTAGACATGTCAAATTTTCAACAGATTCATAATATACCCATCACTTATCTAATGTCATATTATTTTTGTGAATTTTGTTTGCAAATCATTGTAAAGTAAGTTTGACCGTCCGTCTTTGCAAAGTAACTCCTGACTCCATCGACAATCTATTTACATTATGATGCAAAACAAAGAAGAGTTATTTAAATTGCTGAGTTTGAGCTTATCATGTTTAGAATACTTAACAGCTGTTAATGTAACCAGCCTATCAATGATCAAAATAATTACGGTGACTAATCATTCATTATAAATAATGATTAATTGAAAAATACTTGTCCGGCTTATCAGTGTGTCAATATGGTGTGGTGTGATATTTGACATTAAAACAATACACCACCATCTATGTAACGCAGGATGAATCATTTATATCACATTAGATTTCCAAGTATTTGGTTCTTAAAAATATTAATTGACATTATTTAAATGGAATTTTATAAATGAAAGAAAAACACTAAATGTTTTTCTTTCATTTTTAAAATTCCATCTTCATTTTCATCGGGCTAGTCATTAATTACATCAAAAATTAAGTTGGCGGGAAATACCTTGTCGACCTTACCGTACATTAAAAAAAAAAACAATGAGAGGAGTGAGTCTAAACCTAACATACAAAAATTTAAAGAGCTAAAACTAAAAACTTCAACTCCATTTGTGATAAAGATGTGTCAAGATCAAAAAGACATGAAATTCATGTGACGTAATTTATGGATGGCCTCTCATTTTTAAATCACATCTCTCTCTGAGTCCTAAATCCCCCTACTGGGGCATAGGGCAGACACGACGCTTCTCCATTTCAATCTGTCTGTGGGAGGCCATATGTGTATCAAAATCACATACCAAGTAAATGAGTAAAAAATGATATATATATCATCATAGTAACCAAATGATTATGAAGATACTAACATATGGTGAAGTAATAAAGAATAAACAATACTCCAATTAGTTGTATCTTAAAATAATTATATAGGTGAAAAAAAAAGTTTTAATTGGCTTATATCAACAGATAATTTTTTAATAAACAGCTTAATTTATACTTCTAATATAATATTAAATTCAACTGGACTTTTTACAGCAAACCCTATAGAGTACAAAAGTAATTAATGAGTTAGAATTATTTTCCATTATTATAACGACTATTTAGTGTAATAATCATTTCTTTTTATTTTCAAATTATGAAACTAGTATTTTAAACTTATATAACTAAATTATAAACTAAAATAAATTGGATTTCAATATCATTCTATAGAACAGTGAGTTAGAAAATTCTTTTCTCTTATTAAAATATTTATCAAGTGTAAATGTACATATATTTTTATTTCCAAAGTTTTAAAGTATTGTATACATTTTTTTGCATTGAAAACAAATTTTATGGACGCATAACGATAATAGTAAATGAAATAGAATTTTATGGAAACATATTACATACAAATTATTTTTCGAATCGAAAATAAATATAATACATTGCAAATTAAATTCAAATTATATTTATTTTTAAATACGGGTTGATGTAAAGGAGGCGTACACCGTATCAGAAAACAACACAGCAATGTTTATCTTATATTATATTCAATTATCGCGAGGAAACTGCAGAAAATTGATAATAAAGAAAGGGGTGGCCTAGTTCTACAAACCTGGATCGATATTGCACTCACTTTGTATTAACGTGCGCACTTTTTTAATTGAATAGTAAATTTCGATTAGATGATATTAGAGAAATAATAAAATTTTCAAAAAATAATTATACGGGAATTACATATATTTTTTAAATATTTGCGACACAGGCACAAACAAATATTATCATCATGACGCGTAAATTGACAAATGGCAAACAAATGAGTAAATGAAATAATGATATGACATTGACAATTGTAGCGCAGTCCACTTTCACATCACCATAATGTTATAGTATATAGTACTATAATATTATAGTAATCACAATAAATATGAGATTCACTTAAGTATTATATCGTTTTTGTTTAATTTACGATTAAGGTTAATTTTAATGTACATAATATAATTTAGTTTGGTAATCATTGAATGGAGCGACGATATTCGCCGAGCAACTGGTAGGCAGGCAGAAATATTTATTAGACATAAGTTTGCGTGTTTACCACGAAAAAGACTCCCTTTGTCGTATATCCTCTTTTTGAACACACTCCACTTGACAATAAGCCATGTACCGGAATCCTTGTCGTCGACATCTGGAGTCACGTTCAGTTCCGCGGCCACATGGAAGACAGGAATGAATCTTCTTGAAGGCCAAACTGGCCTCCAAGAAGCTAGCTGTACTTGGTAGAGCGAGACAGTATTTCACGTCGTCTCATCACTTCCAACTTTATAAGGCACAAGTCAGGCTGTACATGGAATACTGTTCTCATCTCTGGGCTAGGACACCTCAGTATCAGCTTCTTCCTCTTGACCACATACAACGTCGCGTTATTCGTATTGACGATACAAGATATCACCGAACGGCTAGATTCTTTAGAACTGCGGAGGGATATCTTATCTCTCAGCATTTTCTATCGATATTACAAATCGAAGTCTTCCGAGAAATTCTCGCTACACGGAAAAGTTTCATACCCACCATTTGAATGAGTGGCGATCCAGTGTATTTTTCAAGAACCTTCTTGAAACTAGCTACCAGCGGTATTTCCGAACCGATACAACATTGGAACCTTCAAAACACAAGCTTACGCTTTCCTTAAAAGTTGCGCAAAACCTTTAATGGAAAAAAGACTTGTATCTCTTATAAGTAGGACGGTAAAAAGTGTCCTACTTATAAGAGATACAAGTCCTTTTTTCGACATCATCTTAGACATCGATACCGTAATATCGTTTTCTTATTCCATAGGAATCGATTTTATTTTTAGTGCTGACTGTGACGTTGATTATTATGACGTTAACATATGTCTTATTTACATGATCTGTGCTCATACTTTTTCTTTTCCACAATATTGCATCTTTTTGTGCAAAAATAATAGTTATTGTCTCTAACTTATATAAACTAAGGAAATCTTTTAACCAGTAGTATACAAAAGCTGCCATAATTGCTACCAAAATGCAAAACGTGAACGCTCCGCGGGAGCCTGCTCCCGTTCTGAGCACAAGTTCTACAATATTAAACATGAGGGAAAAGGAGAAATACATTGAAGATTTCGACTTTCCATTCTGTGACGAGTCTTCGAAGTACGAAAAAGTCGCGAAAATAGGACAGGGCACCTTCGGTGAAGTTTTTAAAGCTCGCGCAAGGAACAGTAGCAAGAAATTCGTTGCCATGAAGAAAGTTCTTATGGATAATGAAAAAGAAGGCTTCCCTATCACAGCTTTACGTGAAATCAAAATCTTACAGCTTCTTAAACATGAGAACGTCGTTAATTTGATAGAAATTTGCAGAACGAAGGCCACGCTACATAACAAATATAGATCAACGTTTTATCTTGTTTTCGATTTTTGTGAGCACGACTTAGCTGGTCTGCTGTCTAATGTAAATGTCAAATTTAGTTTAGGAGAAATAAAGAAGGTCATGCAGCAGTTATTAAATGGTCTATATTACATACACAGCAATAAAATCCTTCACAGAGATATGAAGGCTGCCAATGTATTGATAACAAAAAATGGTGTGTTAAAATTGGCAGATTTTGGTCTTGCAAGGGCATTTAGTGTAGCGAAAGCAGGACAAGTCAACAAATACACAAATAGAGTAGTGACATTGTGGTATAGGCCTCCGGAACTATTATTAGGTGAGTAGTGCCAAGTGCTTTGCAATTTCTTTATCTTTGAAAATGATAGAAGGGCAAAATGTGAATATTTGAAGAGCAGGCTGAGTGGCAAGTCTTAGGGAGAGTTTTATGTTTAGGAGTGGCTGCCATAGCATATTTGATATATGTATACACATACATTGAACTGATAATAGTGAAATAAGGAATTTTCACTAGTCTTTAGTAAATAAAGAGTAGAAAATGTTTATCAAATTGATAATATGTTCTTCTTTATGAGTCATAACTTTTCTACACTCATCTGTTCAGTATTTGGCCTAAGGAGCAATAGTCCTTGACACTCCAGCCATACAAGTTTTCCAGAATGACACAAGAGAATCCAAGTGATCACTGATTATCATTAAAGAATGGGTTTTGCTTGTATGGAGCTGCAAAATATGTGGAACAGTTTTCACTTCAATTATTAATATTGTGTGTCTTCATAGGAGACCGCAACTATGGGCCACCAGTGGACATGTGGGGTGCTGGATGCATCATGGCTGAAATGTGGACACGCTCACCAATCATGCAGGTGGATTGAAATAATCTAACTATAGTAAGGTTTATAAAAATTATGAAACCATGGATAAAATTAATATATTTACTTATTTTTTTTAATTATACATATGGGGTTAGGTATCATCAGATCTTATTAAGGTTGTTATGAACTCCATATCAGTAATGGGTTTCCGAAAAGTAATAACTGACTCCATTAATCATTTCATTAATTATTCTGTCTTATAATTTATGTATTAATAAAAATTATTATATATTTTAATTAAAAATGTATAGTTATAATTCTAAAAAATGTATTGGACAATATTGTTAGATATGCTTCATGGTTTATTCGCTACGAAGGATTAATAATCCTAGTAATAATATGTAAACAGTCAGAATTTCTACTATCTACCTACCTAATTTGTATGTTTTTGATTTGTAGGGGCCTACAGAACAGCAACAACTTATACTCATATCGCAACTGTGTGGATCATGTACACCGGATGTATGGCCTGGAGTTGAAAACCTAGATCTGTACAATAAGATGGAGCTGCCTAAGGGTCAGAAGAGGAAAGTCAAGGTGTGTAAGCATCCAAATCAATTACTATACTGGCGCTATGATACAAAGCTTGCTCAGGTTAGTAGTCACTCCATAGGTACTGTAGACATGCCAGCCGTACTGCTACGGTGACACACGGAATCTTTAGGGGGTTTTTTCTTTGATTTAATTGTAATTCTTCCAAATAAAATTAATTTATTTTTCTATTCATTGTACATTTATATCATATTCATAATTTATTTTTTATATCTCAATTTCTTATGCCGGATGGGTGACATGTCTATGGAAAGTTGTATGTTGAACTAATCCTTTTGTTTTTATAAAACAATCAATCTCTTTTTATTTTAAATTTTAAAATTATAAATGTAAAAAAGTAATTTAATATAAGAGGTTTTAATGTATTCAAATAAAAAATTTTAATACATTAGTGATACATTTATCAATGTATCACTACAGTACTATAGGGTGCCTACCATTTTGTAGGATTTTTATCTTCAAATAAAATTCTTCAAAATAATATTAATTTATTTTTCTTGTTTCATTGTACATTTATATCATATTCATATTTATTCTTTATTATATTTTATTAACACTTTTCAATTTACATTTTATATATGTGCCGGACGGATGATATGTCTAAATAAAAGACGTCAATCTAACTAATATTTTGTTTTAATAGAAAACAATTTCTTTTTTATTTCCAACTTTAAATAAAAAATTTAAAATGAAATAATACAAAAAGTTTTATTGCATTAGTGATACATTGATAAATGTATCACTACATTACCTAGGGCCACAGACCGCAGGGTATTGCCGTGTATGCCCTTTTGGCTGTACGATTCTCTTCCACCCTCACCAGGTGACCTTGCCAATGGAGTCTGTGCGCTTTTGTCTCCTATTATGTTGGCATCTGTCACAAGTTTCTCTATTTCAGCATTCTGTAAGTATAGCTTCCATCCGGTCTCCATTTCCCCAAGGATCTTTCACATGAGTAATGAATTAACGAAACAAATTAATATATAACGAAAATCCTTTTACAGGAAAGGCTAAAACCGTATGTTAAGGACCCCTATGGATGTGACCTTCTGGATAAATTATTACAGTTGGATCCTGCAAAGAGGTTATATATTTTATTTTACCTTATATATTTTTATCGTAACTTTTTAAGTTAACTGAAAAAGTCCATGGAAGGTTTTGGTAGAATAGCCACCATTTTACTTTCTGCTTTTTTCGAGAAGTAACGTGAAAAGCTGACTTGTATATTCCAAGATATTTGATATTATTATATTTTACTTGACACTGGCATAATAGTTATAAATACTTGCCATCAATGCAATGCGTAGTGGTGACGTACCGGCCGCTGTCTGGCCCGCGCGCTCCGCTCCTTCCCCTCGGTCGTCCATCAATCATTAACAAAGAACGTTATTTAATTGTCTCCAGGTATGACGCCGACACGGCGTTGAACCACGACTTCTTCTGGACGGATCCGATGCCGTGCGAGCTGGCTAACATGCTGGCACAGCACACGCAGAGCATGTTCGAGTATCTAGCGCCGCCCCGCAGACCTGGGCACCTGCGGCATCACCACCACGTGACCGGGGCGCAAGCCAAGCCCACCGCAGCCGTTGCGGATTCCGGCTATCAAGACAGGGTCTTCTAGAGACATCTAGAGGATGTACACTCAACACACCTGCGGCCGCCTGGCTTTTGTGGTTGGCCCGTCTGGTGTTATACGTATCGTCACAGTTCATTAGCGCTCGGCGAAAGTGGTGATGTTCTTTGCACAAGTGTAAATTCGCGCATAGAATTATAAAGTGTTGTTTCGGCGAAGAGATGATCGGAACACATAAAAAAACGTTTATTTTTCATCACTACAGACATTCAAAAATATAAATGAAATTCTAAAAAAAATATAGATATATATAATTTGTTGATTAATGGAGTCAGGCGTTACTTTGCGGAAATCCATTACTATGTGGACAGTTGAAACTTTTACTTAGCTAAGATCCGCGACGATCCGCAACAATATAAAATTAATAATGTGTGTTTTCCTGCTGGATGAAGTGGATTTACGGGGAACATAAACTAAATCTAACTGAAAAACGGCCGTCAGCAACTCTACACCTACCAACCAGTAAGACACTTAACGGTTGTCTTCTGTAGAGTCTACTATACCTGATGATGCCTCGTGTTGAGGCAAAACACGTGTCGTTTGCAATGTGGAAAAATGGTAGTGTGTGTTTGGTGTTGTGCATAGTGGTTGGTTGTTGTTTGCTTAAAGTAAAAGTTTTAACTGTACATATACATAATTTGTTAAAAAATGACTCCGACGTGGTTCTCCACCCGTCACGTGCTGATTCCCACGAGTGCGAGAATCGACTAACGGAGAGCCGTTTCGCTACGGTGAATGTATAGTAGGGGTAGGATGGATGAGTGTGGAGGAAGCAAGGAATTGTGTGCCGGGATCGTAGCGTATGGAGATCTGTGGTCTATGCCTACCCCTACGAGGAACAGGCGTGACGATATAATATGTATGTATGTATAAATAAACATGACTAATATAGAAATAGACCTAATTTTAATGCATCTGCATTCAAGGTCAGCGCTATTAAACCATAACGTAAGCCATACTGAATTTCACTCATGAAGGAAAATTGTTAGCAAACAAATGCTGGAGTGGAGACCGCGTCTCGGTAAACGTAGTGTGGGACGCCCCCGGCTGGATGGATCTGCGCAGGGCGGCGGGCAGAAACTGGATGCGTGTAGCCGAAGATCGGGCTAGGTGGCGCTCCATGGGGGAGACCTATGTACAACAGTGGACTGCCGCAGGCTGCTGATGAATGAAAAGGAAAATTGTTCCATGTTCACTGTACGACATCATGTATTTATTCTTCGCACCGGAATAAATATATGTATGGCCTACAAATATTTATTCCGAGTCTGATTAGCCCGTCAATCCGCATTCAATATCAGCCCGCGGCAGTTCACCGCTGGACATAGGCCTCAATCAAGGCGCGCCACCTAGCCCGATCTTCGGCTACACGCATCCAGTCTCTGCCAGCCGCCTTGCGCAGATCGTCGCTCCATCTAGCAGGGGGGGCGTCCCACACTACGTTATCCGAGTCGCGGTCTCCACTCCAGCTCTCGTCTACTCCAACGATTATTTTTGTAATTAATATAAATAAATGTAAAAAGGAATTTTCTAGCAAACTTACATCAGCGACGTTGTGTTTTTATTTCATTTTCGTAATCTTATGTTATTATCAGTTATATTGTTTAACTGTGGTGGCGTATTATACAATATAGTTTGATTAAGGTGTATAAGAGAAGTGATATGAAATAAATGCGCGTATCGTGACTTTTTAAGTTGACTGAACAAGTCCATAGAAGGTTTTGGTAGAATAGCCGCCATTTTATCAAGACATTTTAACGTGATAAGCTGACTAGTTGTATTTAAAAAGATTCGATGTTATCGTATTTTACTTGACACTGGCATTAATACATACCATAAACATGGATGGCAAACGTCTGTAATCGATGGTATTTCTTTGCCCTCTTCCATACAAAAATACTGTTTGATAGCTTTCTAGAGTACTGTCTCTATAACACTGTACTGAGTTGAAACTAGCAAAGATTGGCAGGTTGTTTCTTTTTGAAGATCGATATAAGATGCTGTATTATAAGCAAGGTGTCTGTTATGTATGTACCTATATAAGACTGCAGTTCATATGAATAAACATAGTTTAAAGTTATTATTTATCTTGTTTTATTTATCACCTATAAACATATCGGATTTCGTATAACCTTAGTGTATTATTTTACTTTTTATCCAATACTCAGTTATATTTATTTTGAATTGTAACAGTTTTTTAAAAGTAAAAAATCCCGAAGTGCCACCTAGCCCAAACTTCGGCTTCATTCAGGCGAATCCATTTATTGCCAGGCGCCCCGCGCAGATCACCGTACCGTCTAGCAATGATATATATGTATGTATATAGCAAAAATGTATGACACAGATAAAAATAATAATTCGTTAAACGTCATTTTAAGTATTACGAGCAGAATGGCCAGTGATGCGAACACTGATTTCTATTAAACATTTTTTCTTCTAATATTCAAAGCCATTATTAGCCTGCAGACTATATTCCGATCGTGTCACACGAACTTTTGCATCGCGCATTTCGTTTATGTCAAACATCCTACGCAAACTGCGATTCCATTTAGCCGGGAGGTGACAAGGAAGTAAATTGCTAAGACGCTGTCTCCTTTCTAGCTCTTATCTATTCCAACCGATGCACGTGATGTCTATGGCTAATTTAGGTTGATAATTGTGAAAATAATAATAAAAAACATAGAAAATAGTGAAAGTGCTTTGCACCAGAGACTACAGGACGTATTTTTCTATACGGACTTGGCTTGTGTTCTAAGCCTCTGCGGTATAAAGTATAAATATTTTACTGTAGTGTAATCTTACCTGTACTATGTTACGAAAAATAAACTGATCCGTCGTCGGATAAAATAAACGGTCCGTCTGTTACACAAGACTAAAATTGTGATTTTAATTTAATTATCGTAATGTCAAAGGCGTTATAATGAAATGAGGTTTGATTATAATGTCAGTGTCAACTAAACTAAAAAAGGTCTTGGAGTTTTCAAAATCGTCGAACTTTATATACTACACCGACTGCACAGTTCCTGTTTACAATATTTGTACCATTCTATAAATGTATATATTATACACATGATTTACATTAATATAATTTTATTTTAAACAGTACAAACGCCATGGATACTTCATTAATGCTAGAATAGTTACTTTCAAGGGGAAATCAGGACTTCCCAAGTTATTTCATTTTTATAACCTCATGTTATTATCAGTTATATTGTTTAATTCAATTTCGATTTTATGTTCGATTAAGACTTATAAGTGAAAAGATATGAAATAAATGCATATATCGTAACTTTTTAAGTTGATTAAAAATATTTATTTGATTTCACTTCAATAATCACCATTTTATTAAGACATAGGTAAAGCTGACTAGACATTTCAAGAGATTTGATATTATTCCGTTTTACTTGACACTGGCATAATAGTTTGAACTAAATTGCCATCAAAGAAAAGAAAAAAATATTTGATAGCAATAGATACTGTTTGGACTTTCCCCGCCAACTTACATCAGTGACATTGTTTTTATTTTATTTTTATAATCTTATATTATTATCAGTTATATTGTTTGATTATGGTGGTGTTTTATACCATATAGTTAAGGTGTATAAGTGAAGAGATATGAAATAAATACGTGTATCCTGACTTTTTAAGTTGACTGTAAATGTAAAATAGCCACCATTGTATCACGACGTAATAAGCTGAATAGTTACATTTCAAGAGATTTTATCTAAAGAGTACATTTAAATGATGGTATTTATTAAGCAATTTATTTGAAAACATAATTCGATACAAATCAATTGCAGTTAAAGAAAATGAAGTGATTGTAGTGATTTGAATCCGGTATTTATTTCTTTGTTTAGCAAGAAATAAAAGATTGAATTTCATTAAAATGTTAAAGGGAAAACGTTTTATGAAAAAAGATGGGCCTACTTTACAATGTGACTTATGTCCAGAAATTTTTCAATCCAGTCGGGCGATTGCATTACACAAACGAAATCATTTGGTGCGTACGAAAACATTAATATTTATGTGTGCAATATGTAAAACTGAATTTGACACCAATGAAGCCTTAATAGAACACAAATCTGTGCACGATTCGGAGAAATTGATTTTCTCGTGTGCAGAATGCAAGATGGCGTTTTCCAACCACCTCCACTATGTTATGCATAATGTTAGACATTTTAAAGGCGTTTATAAGTGTGACGAGTGTTCTATAACATACAAAATCAAGAAAAGTTTCAGAAACCACATCACCACTCATTATAACAGAAAACTAGAATGTAAAGTTTGTCATGAGCCGTTCAAGCAATACAAAGACTTACAACTACATAGGAAAAAAATGCACACAATCGGTATTAAATGTTTAGAATGTGGAAAGGCTTTAAAAACTAAGAGAGACTATGATGAACATATGGTGACTCATACGGGAGTCAAAATATTTCAATGTGCATATTGCGGTAAGGGTTTTTCGAGACACGCCTTAAGGAGGGATCACCTTCGAAAACATACGGGATCTAAGCCATTTGAGTGTAACATATGCTCTCAAAAATTCAGAAATTATCAAAGCCTTAGAGGTCATAGTAGCACCCATGAAACCGAAAAGCAATTTGAGTGTGATATATGTCACAAAAAGTTTTTAAGAAAATGTGTTATCAAGAAACATATAAGACATCAGCACTTAAAAGTAAAACCCTACAAGTGTCCTAGTTGTCCAAAAATGTTTTCTATTTATCAATATTTAATCGAACATGCTACAAGGGTTCACATTAAAATGCAGAGGTTTGAATGTAAATTGTGTAATGTTAAGTTTCTTTTCAAAAAAAGTCTCACCGAACATAATTTTACTCGTAGTCATCAAAATAAGTTAGCTGAAATTATGTAAAGCTTCTTTCTCATTTGCTCCTTTAATCATATATGGACAGTCAAAAGTTTTACTTAGCTAAGATCCGCGACAAGCTTGTTTTGCTTAAAGTAAAACTTTTGACTGTCCATAAAGTGATGGATTTCCGCAAAGTAACGCCTGACTCCATTAATAATCCTTTAATCATGATGATTGTATCCTGTAACGGTAGGTGGAACTATCTTTATGAATTGCTCTATGCCAGTTGTCCCTTTTACGCATCATTTGCACTTAAAAATAGTTTTACTTGTTGACATTTTTAGCTTATTATAAGTTTAATACAGTTAAACTTAAGTGTGAAGAGATATTTTTAGGTACAATAAAATTTTATACTAATTTTATACTATTTTCAAATTGACGAACTTAAATTCTAAAAGGAATTTTAAGTAAAATTTATCTTAAAAATTGTAACAAATATTTATCTAAAAATATTATTAATTGTTATAAATATTAAGTTTATTATCTAAGACAGGGGTAGTAAAATTTGTAAGACCTTTCACCCACCTTTGTATCTTAGTGAGATGTAAAAATTTCTTGGTTCCACTGTTATTATGTATAATAAAATAGGGTATATCTTTGTAACTTTTTAAAAATAAAAATGTCAAATTATATAAAATTAATTACCTAATACTTTGTTAGATTTATGCTAAGTTTGGCAGAATAAATTTTACCTAAAAAAATTTTATAACGATTTATTCTACCTAGCTCCGACCTACGTTATTGTGTGCTTTGGTGTACACTAGGGGAGTAAGGACCAGATTGAATACCACAATGTGGAAAGTCTGAAGTTCTACTTAGCTAAGATCTGTGACAATCAAACAAAAATAGAAGAACAATAATTTTCGTTTGTTACTGAAATAAATGGATTTACGGGGAACTTAAACAAATTCTTAACGAAAAAAGCAGCCGTCAGCATCTCTCCACTTCCACAATGTACACAACATGTGTAATGTAAATCGTGGAAGTGCGGTGGTGTGTTTGGTGTTGGTGTTGTTCATAGTTATTGGGATGTGGAGACTTGCTGACAACCATTTTTTTAGTAAGATTTTAGTTTAAGTTTCCCGTGAATCCACTTCTTCCAGTAAAAAACACAATAGTTCTTCTGTTTTTGTTTGCTTGTCTTAGCTAAGTAAAAATTCTGACTGTCGGAATGGTAATGAAATTCCGGAAAGTGATGTCTGGCTCCATTAATCATTTTGAATATCACTGTTAAAATATGTAATTTTGGTATTAATTATAAGATGTTATTTATGTAATATTCAGTTTCAGTTTAATTGTATTATTAGAACATGCCTTGACCAAAATTAGTCAAGTTAGTGAAAAGTACCCTTAACCGGAGACCTTGTATGAAGAGAATGATGAGTGTGCATGAAGCAAAGAAAGTGTACCGAGATCATAGCAGATCGAGATTAAACTGATTAATCAAAGTTTTATTATTCATATGGTCAATCATTTTACCTGTAATTTTACCTTTTTTGGGAGGTTCATACTTTTTTGAAGAACCTGCTAGACGTGTAAAATTTTCTACCAAATAATATAGACATAACAGTTTATTGTAGGACACTAATATCCCTCAATTGAGGGGTATTTTAACTATCACCACGCTTGGCAGGCTGAATTGAAACTTAAGGTGTTATTACTCAAGAAGATCTGCTGCTCATCTACTGGTTTTTATCCCCATAGTAACCTAGTGCCACACCCACAGATAAATCACACCACATTTATTTACTGCTGCTATTTTTAAATTTAATTCTGGTCCTGGTTTTTAAGGTAATTTTTTTTAAATATTGTAACTCTGGTGCTGGTTTACATAGTTGACATACATACATATCATCACACCTGTTTCTCATAAGGCTAGGCAGAGACTACAGATCTCCATCTGCTATGATCTCGGCACACATTCTTTGTTTCATCCACACTCATCATTCTCTTCATACAAGCTCTCTGGTTAAGGATACATTTGACCTAATTTTGGTCAAGGCATGGTCTCCTTGGCATTTTCTCCTACCGACACTTCTATCCACATTCATAACGTTATTTTTTTTTATCAGTCATCCATCCTCTCTATATGCTCAAACAGAGTGCTATAACTTTATTCCTTATTCTATCACTCAGTTACATGGTATTTTTTTTTAAATTACCTGTTGTAAATACAAATTTATATAAAACAAATATCTATTCTTTGGGATTTTAAATGTGGACAATGATATTAACACCTACTAACTAGAAAATTTTTTTTTCTATCAAGCTTGCTCGTTTGCCTCTTTTTTGTGGAATAGTGGCACCGTTCCGCCAAATGGAATTCCAAGCCAAATTTGTATTGTGAACTGTGTGTATTGTGTGCTTGCGATAGACTCAACATAAGAATAAATCAAAATCTAGATGAAGTCGATAAGTCACGCCTAAAAACTGCTGGGAACAGCGGCACCGGATCCGGGGGGCCTGCGCACCCGAGAGTAGATGCCCGAGTGATGGGGGTTCATCCCCGTGGCTTGGCCACATCCTCCCAAAATGTGTTGCGTGGGGCATGCGTGTCCCACTTCGCTTTACTCATAGTTGCTCTCAGTATTGTTGATTCTATTTCGTTTTTCATCTTTGCTATGTTTTTAATATTATGTGACTGAAATATTATTTTTTTTAAAAAGTAACACTGATCTTTTTATTGGACTTTCTATTGTGTGGCTCAGCTCCTTCTATAGTTTGGTGTTATTTTTGGATTGTTTGATTTGAGTTTATTTGATTTTCATGCTTCCTTTTAAAACCATGTTCATTGTCTTGATGTTAGTCACCAAAATATATTAAAAAATATATATACGCCGTGGTCATACAATTGGCTTAAACGCTTCTTTTATAAAAAAAAATGTTTATTTTTGCAAGCAATGTCATAGCTTTAATATGACAATTATTTGAACGCGGAATTCTAAGGCGAGTGCAAGGTACGGACGGATTATGAGTTACATTATTTAATTGTGGTGGCGTATTATGCAATATAGTTCGATTAAGGTGTATAAGTGAAGTGATATTAAATAAATGCGTGTATCTTGACTTTTTGAGTCAACTGAAAAAGCCCACGGAATTTTTTTTTGATTTTGGTAAAATAGCCACCATTTTAGCAAGATGAAACGTGAGAAACTGACTAGTTACATTTCAAAACATTTGATATTATTGTATTTTACTTGACACTGGCATAATAGTTATAACCAATAAAACCATCAAACAAAACAAATAAATTGACGGTTGTTAAAGTAGAAGTAAAAATACAAATCATTTCCAAGGTATTTTGATACCCACAAATTATTTAATTTTCATCGACGAAGAGGAAAAGTGTCGTTTATTGATTTATTGTTATATGAATTTGAAAGTTTCTATTCTAAATTTTACTTGCGATTCACGCAAGACCATGTCGAATGCAAATCAAAATCTACGAGTGAGGAAGCCAATATCATTTATAAATGTGAAACATGCTCTCAAGTTTTTTATACGAATAGTGGGCTGTTGATGCACAGTAGAAGTCTTTACATGTGCAATATGTCAAAATGAGTTTGCCACAAATAGAGAGTTGATAGAACACAAGCGTGTCCACGAATCGGAGAAATTGGTGTTTATGTGTTATACTTGTAAGTTCGCTTTCTCCAACCACTCCCACTTCATGCTGCACAATGTTAAGCATATGAAAACATATAAATGTGCCGAGTGTTCGCACTCATATCAAATAAAAAAGAGTTTTAAATCTCACATAATGAGACATTACGATAGAAAAGCTCAATGTAAAATTTGTCAAAAGCAATTCAAGAATTTCGAAGACCTATCGAGGCATAAGGCAAAGGTCCACAATGCTGGTATCAAATGTGTAGAGTGTGGAAGTGTTTATAAGAACATAACATGTTATAAAGAGCATTTTGTATCTCATACCGGTGTGAAAATCTTTCAGTGTTTATACTGCGGTAAGGGTTTTTCAAATCCCATGAATAAACCAACTCACATGCATAAACATACTGGTGTCAAACCATATGAGTGCAAAATATGTTTTAAAAAATTTCACTATCTCAACGTTCAAAGTCACATGATCACATATGAGAGTAAAAGGTAATTTGAATGTGATGATTGCCACAAGAAATTCTTCCATAAGAAAGTTCTCCTGAAACATATTCTACAAGAACACATGAATGTTAAACCATACAAGTGCCCTAGTTGTCCAAAATCATTTACTATCTATAGATCTTTATTTGATCATTCAATAAGGTATCATATAAAACATAGAGCATATGAGTGTAACATATGTCATAAGAAGTTTTTTTCAAAAATGGGCTCACTAAACATCAGTTAACTAAGAAACACAGGGAGAATTTAATAGAATTTTTAAGATTATTAATGGAGTCAGGCGTTACTTTGCGGAAATCCATATAGAATTTTTAAGAGCCAGAACAGATTTATGAATTGAGAATATTGTGATTGTATAAAGGTTTTGTTATATTAATGTAATGTTTTGAATTTGAAACACCTGTTTCCTGGATTGGTAGGCAGCGACCACATACCTCCATCTGCTATGATTTTGGCACACTTTCTTTTATTTCATCCACATGACACGCATTACTCTCTTGAGAGCTGGCCTTTCCTGACAGCTATAGATATGGCAAATCCTAAAAAATATTAACAGTAACATATAATGTGAATTGACCAAAGAAATATTTTTTTTGTGTGGTATATCTGCATCAGAAGGGAACATGAGACAGCGAAAATGACTATCCTCAGTCTTTAAATCCTACTGAAATGATGGAGAATGCATTATGTCAGCAGGGATCTATTGACCATCCATCATCCCTTGGATCAATTACTAGGCTTGGTCCAGTTGATGAGAGAAGTTACTGGCCTTAATTATTTTATTATATGGGCCAGTATATTATAATTATTTATTATCATATTATTTTATTTTAGATAAAACTGAATGGCTAGATTCTTTTGAATTGCAGAGGGATATGAGATATCAAAAAATCCCAAGATAGGCAATTTCCAAGTCGTGTGTAATGCAGTTTTATTTTGTCAGTTATATGTTTTTGAAGAATCAGTTATATCATTTGCTTACTCCGTTGGTTTACTGGTTTGGCCTCTGATGACTTGTGTGTTTGCCCCGTTGTTTCTTGTTTGAAGTTTGTTTAAATCTGCGGTCATTGTTGGACGTGGTTTACTTCTTGTTTTGAACATTCTGAAATAATATACAAACACCACCATGTTCTTATTTTACTTGCAGGTATTATGGGTCAGCATGACTGGCATTACCCACCTAGAAACATTGTCGTATTGGGCAAATCATATATGCCTTTTCGAAAAAAATCTTCATTTCTAGAGTTGATAATTCAAAATCTTATAATATCATTTTGGTTATTGTATTTTTTTTCTTAAAAATTAATTCATAATTACGAAAAAGGTAATAATCGGTTGGTGAAATATCTGAACAATATGGAGCATGTGGTAAAACTATTGTAGAGAAATTAATTTGTCAACAGTGAAGCTTTATATGGTCGTGCGTTATCATGCAGCAATATGGCGCCGTTCCGATTGAGCAATGCTGGTTGTTTTTCCATTAGTTTTTCAGGCATTACATCAATTTCACGGCAATAGCATTTCGCTGTTATGTTTTCGCCTGGTTGTAGGAAGGAATAATTGATTATTCCTTTGGCATTCCACCATACAGACAGACGACCGATTGGTTCAGTGGTCGGGGCCTCCCGCATCCAAATAAATATATGTATGGCCTACAGATTTTTATTCCGAATCTTGTAACCCGCCAATCCGCATTGGACAAGCGTGGTGGGTTAACGTCCGGTCCTCCAGGAAATGGAGAGGCCCGTCCTCAGCAGTGAGACATATATGGGCCGTGAAAAAAAAATTCACTATACGGGCTTAGGTGTGTATCCTGGGGATATATTCTTATGTACCCATTTGCTTGATCGTTTCCAATTATCGTACAATATCTGCGTTTCATCACAAGTGATGATTTCGCTTTGAAATTGTAATCATTTGTTATGAAGCAACAAAGATGCGGTCTCTTTTGGCTCTTGCGGTCGATCATCTGGAGGTGCGGCGGTGTGTATGGCACATACGAGACCAGTTTTGTTTTTTACTTTTTTTTATGGGATGGAAAGCAAACGAGCAGGCCTGATGGAAAGCAATCAACGCCGCCCATAGACTTCCGCAGCGCCCTAGGCAGTGCGGAAGCGTTGCCTGCCGATGACGATCTGCTGTGCAGTTTGCACAAAACTGGCGCAAAATGTATACTTCTTATGTCATGTATATTTCGGGGAACTCCAATCTATGCTGTATCGAACAGCCGGTATCCAAAGAATGCGGGTATCTGGCGCAAAATGTATACTTCTTATGGCATGTATATTTCGGGGAACTCCAATCGATGCTGTATCGAACAACCGGTATCCAACGAATGCGAGTATGCGAGAACACTTTATTGTTGAAGACCATGAATATGGTTAGTGTCCTACCAAGAAGGTTCATCCCCGTTCAATGGCACCCCACCACTAAGCAAGTTCTTGTACTCAGTCATATGCAGCAGACGAAAATTCGCCTGGGATAGCGACGGCCTACCTCGTTTGAATGTCTAGTTTCCGATGACCAGGGACGTGTGCTCTTCACTGCCACCGGGACAAACAAGTACAATTAAATATTACTTGGTTGATTTTGTGGCTGACATCCAAATTGGTATTTAGACTGGTATCAATATATATATATTGATGTTCATACTGTAATCCGTCTTACTATCGATGTCTAATGTTTTTGTAATATTTGATTCCGATGCAGTTGTGTTGGACATGAAGTGCCAACAGCACACGAGCGTTGGAATGACGAAGCCTTCATGGACGCCGACTGTTGGCAATACTGACAAATATAAAAATAGATATGTAAATATTAATCACGTTGGGTTGTATGAGCTCTGTAGTTGCAATAGTTCTTGAAATACTTTGCATGGCACGCCCGATCGCTAAGAGATAGGAGGGTGGTTCTTGAACAAATAATATTAAGTACAGATAGCAATTGGGTAAAGTGGTGAAAAAAATTCAAAATGGCGGATACCAAGATGGCCGCCATACAAATTGAAGATCGTGATTTATGGGTCTGTATCGCTGATGTCATTGAATTGTAATTTGATGATGAAAAAATCGCCGCTAATAATGTATCAAATAAACGTATATTCACATATCCTGCAAGAGCTGTGCAAGAACTTGTTGATGGTGAACGGGGGAAGTGGCTGACGCTGACATTCGTTACAGCGGAAAACTTCCGCTCAGTCCCACCTTAGTCAGCAGTTCTTCGGGGGATGCATAGCAGTACCACGACATCGCTATAGTAAGCTGGGATTCCTCCCTTAGGTGCTGCTGAACGGTGCGGTACTCTTCGGGGTCTTTTCGGAACGGGCGTTGGAGGCTTGGTCCAATTTATCTTTGACCCAATTAATCTGTGTGGCACTCCACCACTATTGGGGGATATCGTGCTTTTTGTCGCTGTGTGGAGGGAGGGACATTGTTTGTCATCATCCTCATCATCAGTGGTCATGGCGTAGGCAGTTTCGTCGATCTAGGCACAACTGCCATGGCCGCGTAACTAACAGCAACCGGGGGTTGTTCCTTTTGAGGGGGAGGGAAGGCCCTCTTCTCAATAGCCTGATAAGAAGTTGCGTCGAGTTCCCCTAAAGTGACGAGTTCCTTATATTAAAGTGACGAGTTCCTTATATGGGTTGGGTGGTTTGTCCGGTGAGATTGGGCTCACTGGTCGTGGGTGGTTGAGGGGGAGGAGTGGTAGATGTGCCCCGTGTTGGACGTGCCTTTATTCGGGTCACTTTCATGTCTTTCTCTTCTGGGTGGTGAAGGGCCGATGTACGGACGCTTGTTGATGTTTGATGATCAGAAAATCGCCGCTAACAGTGTATTACATAATCGTATATTCACATATCCTGCAAGAGCTGTGCAAGAACTTGTTGATGGTGAACGGGGGAAATGGCTGACGCTGACATTCGTTACAGCGGAAAACTTCCGCTTAGTCCCACCTTAGTCAGCAGTTCTTCGGGGGATGCATAGCAGTACCACGACATCGCTATAGTAAGCTGGGATTCCTCCCTTAGGTACTGCTGAACGGTGCGGTACTCTTCGGGGTCTTTTCGGAACGGGCGTTGGAGGCTTGGTCCAATTTATCTTTGACCCAATTAATCTGTGTGGCACTCTACCACTATTGGGGGATATCGTGCTTTTTGTCGTTGTGTGGAGGGAGGGACATTGTTTGTCATCATCCTCATCATCAGTGGTCATGGCGTAGGCAGTTTCGTCGATCTAGGCACAACTGCCATGGCCGCGTAACTAACAGCAACCGGGGGTTGTTCCTTTTGAGGGGGAGGGAAGGCCCTCTTCTCAATAGCCTGATATGAAGTTGCGTCGAGTTCCCCTAAAGTGACGAGTTCCTTATATGGGTTGGGTGGTTTGTCCGGTGAGAATTGGGCTCGCTGGTCGTGGGTGGTTGAGGGGGAGGAGTGGTAAATGTGCCCCGTGTTGGACGTGCCTTTATTCGGGTCACTTTCATGTCTTCCTCTTCTGGGTGGTGAAGGGCCGATGCACGGACGCTTGTTGATGTTTGATGATCAGAAAATCGCCGCTAGCAGTGTATTACATAATCGTATATTCACATGCAAAAGCTGTGCAAGTATTTCTTGACAGAACGCGTGCAGTGGCTGACGCACCAGCGTCAATCAGGAATACCAATTCCTCGCAGCGGAAAGCTTCCGTTATGTGGGCAAGGATTCTCTGAAAACACATGTTTATAGTGAACTGTCAAGAAATATAAGCGATGAGAATATTCACACCAGTCAACTTAGATTGTGAGTTTGAGCCCAACTTATCTAGTTTATTGTGACATTGTCGGTGATCGTCTCCATCATCAGTAGCATTCATTGTTTACCCTTTTAACTCGAGTTTCAGCTCAGTATGATATGGACTATTTATGAAAAAAGTTTCGGCCGGCGTACGTACCTTTACGTATCTTAACGTACCTTTTTTTACCTATTTCGCAGCCTCCCACACTCACCGACTCTATTCTCCTCATGTGCTCCTTTAATTTTCAAGATCGTGATTCGCGTCGGTAGATAGCACTGCGCCTGTGTAAATTATTTGACGACAGTCCTCCGAGAGTGAACGTATGAAAATGTTATTGCGTTGTGTAATACTCTCTTACTGAATACAAGGATGAATGTCTTAATGATTGCGTCGACCAGTTTTATGGGGCCGTTTTGCTTCAAGAATGTTCATCCCCGTGCAATGGCATCCCACCCCAAAGCAAGCTCTTGTACTCACTCATATGCAGCAGACGAACCCGTTTCATAGTTAAAAGTAAATGAGATTCTCCACGAGATTATATCAGACTAATTTTTGCCCGCGGGTTCGCTCGCGTGGAATTTGGTCTGCCACATTAAGTTTCGTGACAGATCATTTTAAATAAAAATATATTCTTTTACTTAATTTATGGTTCACAATTTTGGTCATAGCCACATAAAAGGTAGATATATGGTGTCGCGGACTTTTATTTAGAACTATTCAAGACAAACAATCCTACGGCACATCATCTTTGTGTAACTCTAATGGTTTAGGCAGCGTACGCCAAGATAGCTCTCAGAGGCCAGATCTTTTTTCCGACTTAAAATCATTACTAATTGTAGCCTATATGTTATTCCGATATTACTATTAACCTATATTATTGTAAAGTTATTTTATAAACTATATTACTGTAAAGTTTCATCCAAATCCGTCCAGTACAAATTGAAGATTGCGATTTATGGGTTCTGCATCGCTGATGTATTTGAATGATAATGACAAAATTGCCCCTAACAGTGTATCACATAATCGTATATTCACATATCCTGCAAGAGCTGTGCAAGAACTTGTTGATGGTGAACGGGGCCAGTGGCTGACGCTGACATTCGTTGCAGCGGAAAACTTCCGCTCAGTCCCACCTTAGTCAGCAGTTCTTCGGGGGTGCATAGCAGTACCACGACATCGCCATAGTACGCAGGGATTCCTCCCTTAGGTACCGCTGAACGGTGCGATACTCTATGGGGTCCTTCCTTCCTATTTGGGGGGAGGGGGGGTATTATCGTTATATTACGACAAAAATTACATAAAATCATTACAAATTGTAGCCCATATGTTATTCTGATGTATATCCTATATTACTGTAAAGTTTCATCCAAATCTGTCCAGTTATTTTTTTCGTGAAAGAGTAACAAACAATACATCCTTACTCACAAAATTTTGCATTTATAATATTAGTAGGATTTTGCTTGACGTAGAGTTTTTGGTCTTGCAACAGTTTTGCAAATGAAGCGTAGTTTAGCTCTGCGCATATAAAGTGTCCTATAAATAAAATTCATTTCGTCGGAAGAACAATAGTTTGAAATTATGTTATCATCAGTATAATTTGATGTTAATCTGTAAGATAGTTTGTTTACTTTTCTTGTGAGGTATTCGCTCTTAGTTATCAACACCTGGACTCTCCGCGGAGATTTGGTTTCTTAATCATGATATCAAGTGAGGCTCAACCCAATGCAATACGATCTCGTCTGACGTGAACTAAGCCCAGTATATGATACGCTTGGTGTTCCCTTCACACCAGCTCATGCGCGTCATGTTATTACAATATAAAAAATGGATGGTGTATTTTTCCGTCTTTTAATTGTCTGTATGCGACATCTTGGTTGACCAACTTGACTTCGAGCACTTTTTTAGTATATTTTTTTACATTATTGTACGACATACGCAAACTTAAGTTTTTCCGTATACCGTCGTGATGAAGTGTGGGTGTATGGTATAGCACCCAGCGTGTGCCCAAATTTTTCACAAATGAGGTATCTGCATGCTCTGTTTTTAATGTATATATTTGGATTGTTTTTTTTTACTTATCATACAATGAATATTGGTAGAAATATTGTTAATAGTATAATATAATGTATTCCCATAATTAATTTATTACATATGCATGTATATACACACACGCACACATGTGCACAATATTCTGTTTATAGGTGTAGCAGTGTGATCATGAGGTGTTTAATATTTTTTTAGAAAATATTCGTTTAGTTTATGCTTTATGTTTCGTGGGCGCGCAGGTGGGTAGGTAAAGAACTTATTAGGGTGGGTATTTTTGTGTTTAATTTATTTTTAAGCTGAAGTCTTGTTTCGTGAGAGATTACTTTTGATGGTACCACCGTTTTTAAAATTGGCAATTGTAGTCCAAATGTTTTCTTATGTGTTTATTGCTTGTTAACCCATAACTGCTTATTCCATACCCAATTATTGTCTCTCCTAGGGACTACATTGTGAGGGAAAGGGATAAAACTATACGTTGTTACTTATTATATTGTAAATATGACAATTTATGTACTCATTGTATTAAGCGATTAAAATCTTCAGAAAATATATTCAAAAGAGGGGAATTTACAATATTTATTTGATCGTTTAGTATCTGGGATGAACTTTTCTTGTTCTTTAAGATCTCCAATTGTTCCGATACACCTAGGCTCAAACCCTTTTTACACTTGTGTAAAATCTTTGAAGAATGATTGTCGGACAGTGTGCCCATAGGTTAAAAGATGGTTGGCAAAATGGGACTTATCGGGATGTTTGTTTCTAAATGCGGCTATATGTTCATTATAGCGAGTCTTAAATGTACGGCCGGTTTGACTTATATAAACTACGTTACATTCACTATAGATAAGTTTCACTGATCTGTGCTGTCGTTCCACTTTATCTTTAACATTAAAAATATTTTTTACTGAATTATCTGTTAGGAACGCTACTCGGATCCCTTTGTTGTTTTTTGCAATTTTGTCCGAAATGGGACCTACATAAGTTAGACCAGCCACTTGTTTATTCTCGCTTAGATGAGGAACTGAGTATAAAGAATTGTGTGTCAATTGTTTTTGTTTTTTTATTTATTGATAAGACAGTTTATCAAAGTTTTTGTATGACCGTTAGATATTGCTATCTGATAAATGACATTTAACTTCTGTGTATAGTCTTCTTCTGACAAAGGAACATTGAGTAGACGATTAATGAAGCAATGGAATGCTGCTAGCTTATGTTGTCAAGGATGACACGACGAAGCAGGTATAAGAACATCCGTATGTGTGGGCTTGGTTTGCGATATATTTGAAAAGCGTGTTTATTTTCATTTCTGAAAATGGTCAAGTCTAAGAAGTTCAAGGAACAACTATGTTCCATTTCTAGTTTAAATTTATTTTTGGGATATTATTACGTGGGTCCAGCATATTATTATGTCATCACCATATCTAAAATAGTAAAGTAATTTATTGTTGGAAACGATATGTGACTTTTAAAAATTATCCATAAAAATTTCTGCCATGAGTGGGCTTAAGGGGGATCCCATTGCTAGACCTTCTTTTTATAAGTAGTATTTATTGTTGAATCTAAAATAATTTTGGTTCATGCAAACTGAATTTTATTAGGGTATCTATCTCCCCAGATGTAAACGTCATTTTTGAAGAATATCTGTCAATATGAGCAAGCAATCTTTAACATTTGTGAAAAGATTTTCCATTCGCATTTTCCGCATCTCGATTTTCGTTTTCTTCTCCTGGCTCATCTAGCACAGTATTTTCAACTTGGCTCAGTAATCGCTCTAATGCTTTCTAGAAATTTTCCTTCCAAAGGATACCGTGGTCGTCAAGATCATCACAAAACAAAAAAAACTACATATTCCAATTATGAAAAATAAAACAAGTTTTAAAACTTTAACCTTATGCAGCTAATGCGGTCCAAAACCTCAAGTCTTATAAGAAGAAAGGAAGTTTATTTGCGCGTGCCTTTCCTACATTTACGTAATTCTGATAAACAAAATTTGTTGATAATTTCGGTGTATATTTTATAAATAACTGAGACAGATCATATATTGTATCAACTATTAGATCGATGATATATACAGGTACTTCTTCACGTATTTTTTTATATTACTTTTGTTTCAGTCTAATCATTCGTGTTGAGTTTGAATATTCTAACATTTGAGATGAGATGCGCGCTACCACTGATGCCAGTGGACTCATCAACATGTAGCACAAAAACTCCTCTGACTCTCAATTTTTCAATCAACGTCGGTTTAATGTCGTTGGATGTTTCATTATTCGACGTGAAATGGTTTCTACCGATGCCGGTACTTTTTCAATTTCTTTAGCAGCTTCTTGGCTACTCATTTTCTTGACAATTACTTTGCAGTCAAGTGAAACTACAGTTTCAGCAAGATAGTAAGGCTTTTTAGTTTTAACCAACATATTAGTGATCACTTATCTTACTTTTTGTGCTGTGTCTGAGGTTTTGAAAGACGAACTCATGAGATTTATCTGCTTCTTTGATTGGTCCATCAAACGTTGGAAATACGTTGCCCTTTTTGGGCAACTGATGGATGTTAAGTTCTTTTATGGGTTAGGAGGGCAAACGAGCGGGTTAGGAGGGCAAACGAGCAAGCGTGTCGCCTAATGGAAAGCAATCAACGCCGCCAATTTTTGAAGGCCAATACCGTATCGGTTTAGCCGAGGGTAGCTGGTTCCACAGAGTGGTGGTGCGTGGATAGAAGTTTCGAGAGAAGCGCATCGTAGTAGATCGCCACTCATCCAGATGGTGGGGATAATAATGGAACACCACCTTTAGTAAATATGATGAGATCTTCTGAATTGCTGTCTTCTTTCGAGTTTAATCATTGATATATATTTTCAGGACAAATATTAAAGATTATAAAGAGTTAACCGCAGTTTTATTTATTTAATTTATTTAATACTTTATTGTACACAAAACAGGTAATACAAGAATTAAAAGGAAAGATGTCACAAGGGCGAGCTTAACTCAAAATTGAGTTTTCTTCCAGCATACCCAGGAGTGAAAGAGAGATAAGATAAGCTGTGAGGATAGAAATAAGTGTACAACAACAAAATATAATAATAATATACATAACAATACATACTATATAAAATCATACATATATAAAATATAAATATTAATAATATATAATATAATACTATAATATTTTATACTGAAAGGAATTGTTCTTTAATTCTTCTCTTAAATACATCCAGTGAGAGGCTATCACGTAAAGTATGTGGAAGAGAGTTCCACAAGCGCACTGCGTGTACAGTTTTATTGTAGTATTTTACAAAATTATAACAGTGTTTGTGTTGCCACAGAGATTTTTATAAAACTAACCTAATCTAAGCATGAATTTTATTACTGAAGTGAAATTTTACAACACTTTTTAGTTAGAAGTGAATTTTAGTTGTCTTCACGATTTGTTTCACCCTCGTCCTCAAACATGAAAGCCGTTTTGACATTTTACTTCATTAGGTATCATCAGTCCGCGGCAGTGTACTGGTACTAGATCTCTTCCAAGCAAGCCGTCAAGCTCACTCTCGGATTTACACTTCAGTCTCTGTCAGCCGTTCATCGTTGTTCCATTTGGCCGCAGAGCTTCCCGCACTCGTCTATTCCAGCAATCGTCACTCCTCCAAGCACCGTGACCAGACCTTCTTTCTCAGATTCTTCAGTTTACTATAGGCCACCGAGCCAATCATAGGCCATCGTAAAATTGAATTATGAGAATCTTGATGTGTCTATCTGGCACTGATTTCTGAATTTTGATTTAAATATAGTGTAACTTGTACTGAATTCAGAAGAATTACAAACCAATTTCACGTATAATTCTTATATATGTATTTCTTCAGAGTGTATCTTTGCCTAGCCGCCTGTGCGGTAGTTATGGTATTGGTACACAAGTGTGGCCTCCCGAGCTACTACCGTATCACTCCTTATCTTCCGTTGCGGTAGTATCATATCCCTATCAACCTGTTTAAATCCATCTTTCCTTTTCCTTGCCCTTTCTTTTTAGCTCTATCCTTTTCCCTTCCTCTCCGCTTATTCACGGTCTGCCGTGCCAATAGATGCGTGGCTAAGGGCGAGTTTAGTCGCACGCGTGGCAATCGTCCCGGGATCGGGCACCCCCGGGTACTATGGTGCCTAACCTTAGCATGCGGGGCTCTGCTGGGGCTGACCTCCATCCTCCCTTGCCGCTCGTGGGATTCACTATGACGAACAAGCTAACAAGAAAAATAGCAGAGCTCCTTTGAACACTCCGACCCCATCTTTTCCCAATCGCTTTGAAGGAATAGTAAAGTCGGGTATTCTAGATTATTTAGTAATTAAAGCGCCTAAAACAAACCAACATAACAACAAAATTTATACTAATAGCAATCAGGCCCTCCCCTCAATATAACAAATAAAGAAGGAAATATCACAAAACATCTTCCAAGCCGGCTGGTTACCGTGGAAAAGTATGACCACCATCCTCAAAGGATACCTACAATTACTCAATGACAAAATAATCTTAGAAAGAAACTTTGTGGCAACATACAATGTCAGGTCCCTATATTCATGTGAGCGACTGATTGAACTCGTGGAAGCCTTAAGAGATGTAAATTATGATATCATTTGCATAGCAGAAGTCAGGCGCATTGATATTAAAATAGAAGAATATAGGAATTTCATTCTTTATTATATCGGTGAGAGGAAAATATTGTGTTGGTTTTTTGATAAATATATCTTTACAACAAAATGTAGAAAGCTTTACTGCCATCACAGACAAAGTTGCATTAATAAATCTCAATTTAAAGGTTACAGAATTAGAACAAGTATACGCACCTACCGAATTAGCGGATGAATAGGACATCCACGATTTCTACTATTCAATTGATAGAGTCATAGAATTTGCCCATAAAAATTTAATTGTAATGGGAGATATCAATGAAAAGATTGGTCAACCTCTAAAAGACGAATATTTAATAACAAAAAGATATAAAAATGGACAAAGAAATGAAAGAGGACAAAGAGTGATTAACTTTGCTTTTGAAAAGAAACTATCGATTTTCAGCACATTTTTTAAGAAAAAACCTGGTCGGACATGGACATGGCGTTCTCCCAACGCTCAGTATAAAGAAAGGGATAGATTGCGTCGTAACAAATAAGAAACCAAAAATATTTCATGATATAGGTAATCTTGAACTTGAGAAGCACAATTTCCTCTTTCAAAACCTCATTAGAGTAGAGCGACCTATACAAACAAACAAAAACGTAAAAATTATGAAGGTAGAAATGAATACAAAAACAGTATTCAGAATCATATGTTAAACTGGAATAAAGTAGAAACCGTTCAAGGTTGTTATGGTTCACCAATATACACTATAATGCATAGCCTAGGAATTTAACACTCAATTATTCGAGCCATTATAAAACATAAAATTTTATCCGAAAGAACACTCACTCATAATGAGAAGGCAAGCACTACAAAAAAACTTAAAATAAATCTCACACTCAAAGGAACGAACTTAGCGCGCTATATAAGATAAATAACGAGCAAATATATCAAATTCGATTACGAAATCCACAGGGTTACTATTATAGAAAAATACCTCGAAAAGTGGGAGTCTAGAAAAAGCTACCAAGGAACTTCAAACACACAGAGCCTGGATCGAATCAACTGGGGAAAACAACGTATAAACAGAAAGGTCATATAATCAGTATTATAACAAACTTCCACAGACTTAAAGCGCTAAATTAGATTAACAAGTTCCTACCATCGTAATCACACAGCACTGTGTAGATACATCGCAGATGAGTGGTGTTGAAAATATCCAATCTATTGACGAAACAGAAATTCTTCAAGCGATTAGAAGATTAAAATCAGACAAAAGCCCAGGCACAGACAAAGTCACAAACGAGGCTATGATGTACGGAGCGACTCTACTGGCCACCCGCATCTTAGAAACGGCGATTATACCTACGCAATGGTTCGAATCAAACTCTATAAGGAAGGAGACCCCCACGACATTAGCAACTACAGGCCTAGTAGCCCTTTGCCGATTTTATATATACATACTATTTTCTTCGATCATAAATAAGAATCAACCCGGAGAAGCTAGTAAGATATCTTTACCTAGCCGCCTGTCCGGTAGTTATGGTATTGGTACACGGGTACGCAACCCCGAGCTACTACTACAGTAACACTTTTTGTCATCCGTTGCGGTAGTATCATATCCCTATCATCCTGTCTAAATCCATTTTTCCTTTCCCTTACCCTTCCCTTTCTTCTCTATCCTTTTCCCTTCCTCTCCGCCAATCCACGGTCTGCGGTGCCAATGAATGCGTGGCTTAGTCGCAAGCGTGCCTACCGCACCAAGATCGGGCTACCCCGGGTACTATAGTACCTTATCTCAGCATGCTGGGGTCTGCTCAGGCTGACCTCCATCCTTCTTTGCGGCTCGTGGGATTCACTATGATGAATTTTAATATATCTAATTACTTAAAAAATGACGGTGACGTGGATCGTGATACGTCATGTCTTGATTCCCACGAGGGCGAGAACCGACTAACGGAGAGCAGTTTCGCTACGATGAATGTGAGAGGGTGGATGGATGTGTTTGGAGAAGGCAAGGAAGGTGTGCCGGGATTGTAGGGGATGGAGATCTGTGGTCTCTGCCAACCCCTACGGGAGATAAGCGTGGCAAATATATATGTATGTAGTTCATTATGGCGTCGTCAGTGATCATCATTAATATCCATTGTTTATTCTTTTAACTCTCTAGATCTTCTGTCAAATAGTATTATTCAAAAAAGTAGGAAAGAAGAGAAGAAGCGGAACTCTTCATTACCCCAACCGTCATAACAAGGTACGAATTCCAGGAATGAATCCAGTAAAGAAAATCAGAACCCAAAAAAAGTACTGTAGTGATACACTGATGAATGTATCATTAATGTAATAAAACCTTTTATATAGTGTTGCTTCTTTTTGAAATCGTCATTTTTAATGTTAAAATAAAAAGAAATAAATTGTTTTATAAAAACAAAAGATTAGTTCGACTGACGTCTTTGGCTAGATATGTCACCTATCAAGGACTATCACAACTTCTATGATTTTCTCTCTGCGAATCAGACAAAAGATTCATTTACTGTCAAAATGATGAGCAGCAGGGCAGTAGTATCTCTATATGACGAATCATATAGAGATACTACTGCCATGTTTAAAGAGCAATATTATCATCTGTGGCACTCTTATAAGAACAAACAAGACAGGCCTATAAGGGTTATAGCTAAAAACCTCCATTCTTCCTGCTGTCTGAAAAGGATTGTGGAAAATCTAACGGATAAAGGTTCTTCAAATCCAAGACGCAGACAATAAAATAAGTTGGAGGAAAAAGGAACCACTTAATATGCTGTCTTTTCCAAGAAGAAGAAATTAATAACATACATAGAATTAAAACGATATTTGGATAAAAGGAAATACAGTTATTGAGATCGTCAAAACTGATTCCACAGTGTAAAAGGTTTCAAGTCTATGGGCCACACACAAAACCAGTGGTTGCCGATACCCAAGGTTTATTATGAATTTAATTGCGAGAGAAAAGAAAACAGAGGCAAAAATGGCATCCGTCTAGATTTGCACTTGAAACTTTTAAACCAGTTGACAAAGAAACTAAAGGAGGTCATTCATAAATTCAATGATGAAGCTATGTGTTCAAGCTTGAACATAGCGCTGCTTTCTAGTCTGAAGGTCTAATAAACGACCATCAACAACGACAATCTGAGAAGCCGTTAGGGGCGCGCGCACCTTTCTTAATTTAAACAATTTAACTAAACCCCGAATACATCTAAATCAAATAATTTGTTGTCAAACTCACTACACTCATTAATGCATCACGTAGACTGTAATATGTACCTGATATGTGGAAAGTTGCCGAAGTATTTATGCTACCAAAACCTGAAAAACGCGTTGTACAGACTGATTTCGCTATTGCCAATAATATCAAAAGTATTTGAAAACTACTCCTGAAAAGTGTAAAAAATCTATCATAGAAAAAAGAAGACTTGTACCTATCTGACCATCAATTATCAATTCGGTTTCAGGGAGTAACATTCAACTATAGATCAAGTACATAGAATTACCAATTTAATAGAAAAAGCGCTGGAAGAAAAGAAAGTTTGTGCAACAATATTTTTAGATGTAGTGTAAGCTTTTGACAAGGTCTAGAATAAAAGTCTTATGGTCAAACTAGGATATATGCTTCCAAAGCAATTTGCAAATATTCTAGAATATTACCTTACAAAACGAGCTTTTCGAGTAATGCGGGAAGATGCTTATTCAGACTTGAAAGCCGAGAAAGAAATAAAAGCTGTGTGTGTGTGTGTATTTATTATACACCTGTGATATCCCGGAGCTTGAAAATGTCATTGCAATTTTTGCCGATTGCACAGCTATTATAGCTACAGGCATGGCAGTCATGGTAGACAAGAGGAAGTAATGGTAGAAGTGCAATCACCATCAACACAACTCCACGACTGGACAAAAACATGGCGAATCAAAATTAATGAGTCCGAGTCCAAGTCAATCCACATAGATTTCACAAATAAAAATTATCACCCTTTGTACATTAATAATCATACTATACCATAGGAGATTCAGCTAAGTACTCGCCTAAGTACCTTTGCTTCGCTGGAAGGCTCATTTCAAAATGAAACGCGATGAGCTAAGCTACACAAAAAAATGTACGTGTTGCTTGGAAAGCACTCCACTCTATCAGTGCATCACAAATTGCTCATATATAAACAGCTCAGCTTATATATATATGTACAGTTTGCTGCTAAAACTTATGAACTAACGTGGGATTCCTTGTGGGTAAAGTAGTTTCGGATATAAAACTACTTTTTTTTCTGCCAGATCAATAAAAAAAACTACTCGACGGATTCACCTCAAATTAAAATATGTTATTGAGTACACTAGCAGCTATCGCTGTGACTAAAACGAAAATTTCTCCATCAAATATTTATAATTTATTCTAAACAAAACATTGTTAACATCAGGCTGTTTTCCGAATTGTAATTTTGACAATACGCCATTTTGTTTTTTTTTTTATTCTACTTCCTGCGATAGATATACTCGTAATAATTAAGGATCATTTTTAATTTTTTGATTTCGTATAAGCGGAAGAATCAAATCGATTAACTTTAAGGTCAACTTTTTTTGAAGGAACGACTTCAGCGCCATTTTTTAAAATATTTTTTTCCAATTTTTCAAATGTCCAATTTCCAATTTTGTAAAATTTATAAGTAATATAACATACCTACCTACAAAATTGAAATAACATTGTTCATTTCTTTCATTAAAAAAAAAATTGAAAAGCAGTCAAATTGACATCCGCTAGACCGCAAGGTCGCCATAAAGTATCCCGAACAACTTTAAGACATTTGGCAGCTACAGTACATCTACCAGCCGATGTAGCGACTCATGGAAAATTGAGAGGAAAACCTACGTTTCAAGAAGAAGTAGAGAAACAATTAGTACAGTATGTGTTAGCAATGGAAGCTAAGTTGTTCGGTTTAACACGAAAAAATGTCATGAGTTTAGGCTATCAGTTGGCAATAAAAGCAATATCACCCATCAACTTTTCGGCGAAAAATGAAATTGTGGGTAAAGATTGGCTAAAATCCTCTTTAGAAAGGTATCTGGAGCTATCTTTACGCCGTCCAATAAGGACTTCATCTGCCAGGGTTAAGGGATTTAATAAAGAAAGTGTGGACCATTTCTCAAATCTTTATGAGAAATTGATGGATGAGTACAAGTTCCCTCCAGACAAAGTGTTGTACCATCCCAAATGCCCCAGGTTCCCTCCAGACAAAGTGTTGTACCATCCCAAATGCCCCAGGTTCTGAGTCGAAATGGGGAAACGACAAATTGGTTTTAACATCTGCTAAAAGGTGATCAATATGAGTGCTGGAGATTCATTTGTTCCACTCATGATTATATTCCTAAGAAAAAGAAGTCACCCGGTTTTAATGAAAGGTGCGCCTTCTGGTGCCATACATGAATGTCACCCTTCAGGTTGAATCCAAACAAACTTCTTTACAACATTTTATTTAACACGTGAAACCCACTGAAGAATCTCCGGTATTGCTTATTCTAGACGGTCTGGATACAAGTCATACAAGAAATCTTGAATTGACAGACCTTGTAAGAAAAGATCATGTCCACTTAGTATCAGTTCATCCACATTCTAGGCACACAAAACAACCACTAGATAATTCATTCATGGGACCACTGACGCCCACAATCCAACAGTGAAATTAATCGAGGCAGAAAGGCTGCGAGGTCGACATTGCTTACTTCATCCCCGTACAAAAATGGATTGAACAAGCCAGCCAGCTTTTCAGCCCGTAGGTATTAC
>JASFAT010002374.1:0-83390 GCA_031353405.1 Baronia brevicornis | reverse complement strand
CCAGAAAGATGGGGAAAAGTAGTGGCAAATGATGGAAAATACTTTGAATAAAACGTAATGTACTTTTCCTTTACAATAAATTCCTAATTTTTTATAAAAAACTGCGGAAACTTATTTGTACACCTAATATATATAAAAAAAATAGATATGACTCTATTTGGAATTGGATTCCTGCAAAGTAACGTCTGAATCCGTTAATATTTATTTCCCATGTATTACTATAAGGTTCTTTTTCTTTACCACGCGTGAGTCTCACTGCGTACATTTAAAGTACCTACCTAGCTCCACTTGAGTACGGTCATCTATAATTTGTGCGTATACCTTCCCACATAAAACACCTTATTGTTGCACTCAAGAGAGCTCTTGAAAGCATTTTATACTCCAGTTAGGCACACGTTCTCATGTTAAAGAACAAAAAAAAACTTTCATTTTAGCTTATGTGGTTTTTACATTTGCTTTGCTAATTTTTCCGGTGAAAAATATAAAATAAATTATCCGTCGAAAAGTTCAGAAATTTGCGATAAAATAAGTCAAAACAAACATAAGGACGACCAAATGGCTCAGTGGCGATGACCCCCCCCCCGCTCACGGAGTCAATGGTCGATCCCTGAATCGATTGAATCGATTTTAAATTGGCACTGTAAATCTTGCAATCCCGCTGAAACAAAGAAAGACGCGTCGTGACAGCAGAGGAGGGTCTAGATACCTGGAGAACTGGTACAATTCGGTAGGTAGGGTCTTTTAATGAAATTGAGGCGTGAATCAATCCGTGTTCGATCGGGAATTTGAACCTAGAACCCTTGTACTTGGCTTAGAAGTCAAGTACACCAACTAAGAAACCAATCGATCTATTAAATAAATATTAACGATCTTGTAAAGCTTTTCTAGTCTTATATTGCATTTAATATACAACTTAAGACTAGGAAGTAATAAAAAAAGGCCCGACCACATCTTGTCACTTCAATTGAAAATCTCAGCTGCACGCGGTGCGTCCTGCTAAACAAGTGACAACCCATTGAAGCTAAAGTTCAATAAATGGCGACATAACTGACGGGCCGATGTCGGAAATTGAAAACTATCTATGATTAAATCAACATTAATTAATCGTTCATTGATCTCACATCGTGGGTGCCATCGGTATATTAGTTTACATCATGTCGCGCGCTTATTTAGTCAAAACAAGAAAGTGGGAGGTAACTATATTTTAATAAAGAAAAAATCATAAACATTTTGAATTTTATTTATTTGATTCTATTATGTAGTGTATTTTATTATACACTTACAGAAAATAGCAGAATTAATGTCTAAATATGTGGACAGTCAAAAGTTTTACTTAGCTAAGATCCGCGACAAGCAAAACAATGACAGAAAATGAATAATATGTGTTTTTCTGTTAGATGAAGTGGATTTATTTGGAACTTAAACTAAAAATTTACCGAAAATCGACACCAAACACACACTACCACTTTTCCATCATGTAAACGACACGTGTTTCGCCCCAACACGAGGCATCTTCAGGTATAGTAGACTCAATGGAAGACAACCGAAAAGTAGGATCTTAGCTAAGTAAAACTTTTGACTATCCACATAGTGATGGATTTCCGCAAAGTAACACCTGACTCCATTAATAGTCCAAATATATACCTAGGTAATAGTGGATGTACAATTAAACGGTTACAAAAAAAAGTTTTCCATTGATCAAATACAAATACATCTGGTAATATACCGGTAAAAGCAACGGAGTTAGTCTTACGAGTTTTTATTTTAAAAACTTTTGTGAATAATTTGATCGATATAAATGATTTATCCATAAAAATAAAAGTGTGTCACCGTAAGCGCAACGAACAATTGACGCGATGGCGTCATCCATTGATAGTCCCATATCACGTTGACATTTACATATTATAAGGCAGCGACCACAGATCTCCATATGCTACGATCTCAGCATACTTTCCTTGCTTCCTCCACACTCATTACTCTCCTCATGCAAGCCCGCCGGTTAAGGGACCTGGCATTTCTTAAAAACTTCAGCAATTTGGCCAAGGTATATTTTCCGTGGTCTTCCCTACCATATTGTCCACGTGTATTTAATTTTATAGAACAATATTTATAATTTATTTTGTAAAACAAAAGTAATTGCTTTCGGAATAAAATACAAGTGGGCAATTTTTTAAAACTTAAACCTACAACCTGTAAATGTACCCTGACCATAAATGAGTGTCAAGCTATACAAAGAAACGAACCTCAAAGCCGTAAACAAGGGAGGCTTGCGTCCACTACCCAGTTATAAAGTGTTATAGTCAATTAGTTAACTGCAAAGCTACCGTGTAAGTAGTCAATGATCGCTAGTTCAATATCTATATATATATATATATATATATATATATATATATATATATATATATATATATATATATATATATATATATGTATATATATATGTATATATATATGTATACGGATTTCAAACTTAAGTACTATAATCAAACAAGGAATATTTAACCTATATACTAAAACTAATATGGTTGAATATTACTTGTTTGAAGATAATAATTAGGGTTGAAAACCCAATTTTGTCACCGGAAATCCTTTATTAACTTTATACTCGGACACTATACCTCAAAGTAGTAGTAGTGTAAGATGTAATATATGCTTTTATAGAATAAATTTTAGTATTAATTGAGCAGTCATTCGTTTTACATATTTCTGTACTACAATATTATATAGCAACCAACATTATATGGCGACCCTGCCAGGCGATACGCGGCCGCAACGTGCTTCCTAATCAGCCCTATTACTTGAAGTGTTTTGTATAATCTGCTCAGTTTATCCAATGTCGTTCCAAAGCACTTAGTAAAATAATCGCTTTTTAATTAAGAATGAGACACACTGATATCGGTCTATCGTTAGACAGATCCATCGTGTAATCCATTAATTAAGATTAAAGCATAGTGTATTAAGGTATATAAAGTCACTACCCGCACCGGTTCAAAGTATACTGAGCGCAGTCTCGAACATTTCGAGTGTGAAAATAAAGCTTTCCTCGAGACAGATTATTATAAAAGCAACATCGTTCAAGCTCCATCGCTAAGTACGGAGCCGTTGACCACAGTTTATGAGTTGAAATGAACCAAGTAAACAGCTTGTACAAAATTTTATAACTTATAATAAAAGGGGGAATGGAGTAGAGCGCACGTCGAGTTTTTATATCCAAGAACGAACAGAGCATTATAATTTCAATAACAATAACAAAAAGTACCACAAAAAGCCCTAGCGTCGACTTACAATTAACAAACAAATATGTGGGGTCAAGCTCAATAAAAACGTTTAATTATTGAATTGAGATACAAACATGCAGTCGCAGGAGTATTTATTTTGACAAGCACTAAACAGAACTTGGCGTTAGTGAACGTGGTGGATTTAAATCTGTTATTCCACTTGGCGATCATCCAAAACAGGTTCTCACGCTAAATTCCGAATTTGTTGCGAAACTAAACACTATTGTTTTACATTATTTCTCAGGAAATACTAGCGCTGACGGACTTATCTGTTCGCCACGTGGTTAGAAAATATTGAAAGTGCTATTTAAATATTTGTCTTATTAATATACCAATATCCATAAACATGTATCGTAATATATGTCACGCCTGTACTCTTTTAACGTGTCGAATTGTGGTCATTGACGCTCCGTAAAGTCTTAAAGCTCAAAGAGTTTCGGAAAGAGATATGGTAAGAGTTTCTGTTATAAACATTACTCGGAAGAAAAAAATCCGCTGGTGAAGTGAATTCATCGACACGAGTCTCTGAGTAAGCATACTGAAGTGGCAATGGGCGGGTTACATTTGTCGAAAATCCGACGACTGTTGAAGTGGACGAGTGCTGGACTGGAGAACGCGTTTTGGTAAACGTAGTATCAGATATCCTCTCGGCTATATGACGAGGATTTGAGCAGCGCGGCTGTGGGCTAAAAATCGGGCTATGGAGACGCCCTGCAGCAGTTTTATTTTCAATAGTGAACTGTCGTAGGCTGATGATGATGATGTTTCGTATTATTTTAATCTCACACACTCATCAATGACGACAAGGGCGTTCACCACGAACTTTTCAATCTAGACTTTACTAAGCCCTCAATATCAGAAGCTATATGGGCAGTATCTTCTAAACTATAAAGTTCAAATTCGTTATAATGTTTGTTCAATGTCACTGTGGATTTAGTCTGGGCATCGGTGCATAACTTGGCTTTATGTCTGAGAACAACGTCAATTTTCATTACTGTTTGCGCTTGAAGTATTATCGGATATAAAATGAAATTTCATATATACGTCAAAAACTCGTCTATTCTGTTTAGGATCTTATGGTTACGTAAAAGCTTTCTTACATTAATTTACATAGAATATATGAACCCAAAATAGTTATTAATATTTATATTTCAAATTGATTATAGCCGTACTCAAGCGAGGGAATATTAGAATATGGATATCGTAATTAGGTAAAAACAGGCGAATATATAATTAAAGTATAAAAAAATACACGTATACAGAATAAAATAAATTCCAAGTATTTATACAGTAAATAATATATAAGAAAGACAAAATTCAGTAAAAAAAATTATACTATGAATCAAATAACTTCACTTACGGTGCATTGTGGACACTGATAATCTGTCTGCTTCACAAGCTGAGATCGATAGAGAGGGCTAAGTTCAGAGTTTCTCTGAAACATATGATTGATGATGATGACGAACCAAGAAATCGACGGATATCTAAAGTCATCGACTATTCGAGTTATATCAAGTCCCAAAACGGAGACCGCTACCAGAAACTGGATAAGTATAGCCGACTTTGGTATGTGGCACGCTTTGGGAAGATATTTATCCAGCATCTACCAGATGATAGTTATTAAGATATATCGGATTTAGATAACTGTAGAATAGAAACTCAAGTAATTACTAGCACATCTAGAACTAACCAGGATATGACATGTTAGAAACAATGAGGTTCGATTATTAAAAACATTTATAATTTTCCAAAGTTTTCATCTTTTTATTCTAATATAATAATCGATAACGTATATAAATCTTGTAATGTATTATAATAATCGATAATGTGTCTGAATTTAATCGATAAACTGAATCACAAATGTCACTACCAAACTAGGGTGATGGCTAGCAATCAATACAAACCGATAACGTATTACAACACGCCTTCAGCAAAGTGTACCGGTCACACAATATCCTGAGTTAACACACATAATGTTACTGCGAGACTCCACTGTTGATATACATAGACATGTTTTCCATCATGTTTCCGTATTAGATCGTGACGTGATTGATGGAGCAGATACATTGCTTTCTTCCATTACGTTTACAGTGTTTCAACTTTGATACGTCACTTCAATAAGTTGAGGTTTTCACTTAGAAAACGCAAATCCGTGACTGTCATATTACTGGTATTTTTTTTTCGCTTATTGCCTTAATTATTCAACATTTATTTCCATTTTCGTGACTTATTAAGAAGTAATGTTAGTTATAGAAAGTTGACCAAAGGTCTTATAAGCTAGAATATGTTGGTATACCAGTAATATCTCTTGTAATATATAGATTATAATAACTTGTAGTATGTAATGTAATTTAACTATCGATTTTGACGACTTAAATATCTCGATTGCACTGTTAAACAATGGGTCACGTTTTCAATTACCTCTTTGTTATATATCCTTTTTCTCTTCCTTTATCGATACGTGGCAGTCAAAGGACCTATACTGTTTTTCAGCTATAATATACGATAAAGGTTTAAGATTGATAAAAACTCACGAAGTAACCATAGCACCTTTATAATGGGATACTTTATGGTACTTTATGGTAATGCTCAAAAGAAATAAAAAGCTTTCTATATGGGTATAAAAATATCGAGGAATATATCATAGGGCCACTCTATTTCTTCCCGAAGGTGTCGAAAGAGAGTAAAAACCAGTGGACGTGCAGCAGCGTTTATCTGAGTACTAACTACTGAGTCTAAAACGTTTGTTTTTTGGATATTTGTCCGATCGTCAAATCGATCAATTTACATGACAATACCGAAATCAGCTTCACGTTGAAACTTCGGCTTTTAATATAAAAGGATGCACTACAAGTAGTTGATGTTAATGGTTGAGATAAACAGTAAAATGTAGTTTCTTGCTGCCCCCACCATTTTTTACAGGTTGCGAAGGCAAACGAGCAAACTTCGCAACAGATTAAGACTACACGCCTCGAACCGTGTGAAATGTTGTCAAGTTGAATATTCAGTACTAGTTATCGAAGTGATTTTTTTAATTTAGTTCTACGTGGATGTAATGTACTCCTCGATTGGCATTTGTTACATAAATTCTATGCCGCATGTATCATTTATGTAACACGTCAACCTTGACCTTCAAGTTTATTGTCAGTAATTATTACGTAACGGTAATAAACTATAGAAATAATTATCGTGACAAAGTAGATAATTCGATCAGCACGGTGCATATCATGCGCTCAATTACAGAACCCAGCGTAGTCTCAACTGCCAATCTAAGACGTCTCTCAGCACTCGCAATATACCTATTTTTGCTTGATTTAAAATAATTGGTCAAGTGAAACCTTGAAAATGGCAACACTTAAAATATATCTTTTATAAAGATTCTAAAATTTTCATACTCAATACTTTGCTTGGAACCATATCCATACCAATAGACCATGGAAATAATACTGGAATATATGGTGAAAATACAATTCTTCTCATCCTCGTATTATTTGCTCATTGCTGAGCATCATGATGCCCCATGATGTGTTCTATTTCTGACGGGATAGACTAGACTGTAGACCGCCAGAAATAGAATATAGAATTTTTACGTTTCGTATATTTTGTGATTTTTATTTTTACACTTTGTCAGTCCACCCTATTGGGTTGCGCCCCCTGAATTTCTTTCCTTCCATTTCGTCAGTAACTATGAGCTTCTCCTGGAATAAAGGAATATGTAATAGCGTTTAAATTTACTAATATATTATGAAATCTTTTTTACTGTGACAAAATATTTATAGTTTCTCTTGTAGACTTTTTAACATTTTCTAATATTCAGTTGCATATTATTAAAAGCGCCTGGGACGTTATGATTAAACGAGCGCAAAGAAAGAGAATGAAAGATTTTCTGGCGCCGTTTCTTCCCTAAAAGCGCCATTACGTTTTTCGAAAATACAGTAGTTTATTACTTTTAATAGACATCAAAAATATTTCATTGAAAATCTATTTAAAAAAAATTTTAAGACATGTAATAAATAAACAAATCTGAGAACATTCTTATTTTTTTCATTCCTACGACAGTTTCATGTAATATCTGTGAGAATGCATTAGGCCAGCTAGTCTTGAGCGAAGAACGTATCTGTACGATTTCAATAAACTGGAGGAAATGCACGATTCAATTGTTACAAACAAGGCATGTCGGGTTAACGCGAATGCAGTATAGCAAACAACGTCGTTATGTTCCAAGAATATACAAGTTGCGAGCGCACGCCTTCACTTCTTGTAATAATATCAAAGCCATTACAGTCTAATATTGTTATTGAAGAGGTTTTTATATTTATAATCGTGTACAACTCAACGATTAGTTGCTGTAAGTTCTTATTATTAAATTTATAATACAATAAGTAATTCTATTATGCTTGTAAACAAAATAATGTGCGCCTTGCGGATTTTTAAAGTGTTTAAGACGCTACATTTGAATCATCTTTCTATTCCACCAAAATTTTTTATTGTCATCATTAATTAGTTAGTTCAGCAGTGGGCCAACAATAAAGTAATTTATGAAGGTTGTTTTAGGACCGTTATATATAAAGATCGTTTTTGTTTTATTATTTCATTTGTAATGCGGGGAATCCCATTAAATAATTATCAATAGCATTTGGCAGTCTACAGTTGGAGATATACCCAGCATCTTCAACGTTACGCGTTCAGTTTCTGCTAGCCGCGATGCGCGAATTTTATCCCAACTTGGTAGGGTTGCATTCCACACAACCAAAGATAGGTCTAAATAAACTGTTTAAAAAACTAGTTTATATATTGCTTGGAATGACTAGCACATCGCATTATAGAAAATTTAATACATGCGTAATAAATAAACGTAAATTTTTCAACTTTAACACAAAAAAAAACCTACGCGATCAGTCAACGGAAAATACAACAAAAACGACGAGACAACGTAATCTGTGGAAACGAGATATTAACAGACCATTTGTGAATGTCGCAAAAAGCGCTGCGAAAATTGTTCAAGTGCTTAAAATCATCATCAAAGCGCCGTAAAAATAATAATGTGTTTGAGAGGGAAGAAAATTTTAAAAATGCATGCACCCTCCGTGAATGTTTGCCGTGAGGAAGCGGGTCGTGAGGTGAGGGCAACATTGCGAAGTAGCGTCAAAGCCCGGGGTTTTCCGAATATGTTTTAACGGCATACCGGCATTTATTAATTAAATTTAAGCTTACATTGTAAATTTTTAAAAGTAAAAAAAAAACGCAAATTTTATTAATTTATTTACTATAATATGATACATATAATGATATTTACAAATATTACATATTCGAAGGACCAGATATTTGACGGCCGAAATAAATCAATGGTGAACTAAAAACCTTTGAAGTCAATGGTTGAGGAGTCGATTTTAGACAGAATGGAATAAATATAAACTTCGGAGTCAATGCCGTATCAATGGTCTTTCGATAATAGCATCGAGATAAATATATGTATGGCCTACAGGTATTTATTTCAAGACTGAGTACCCCGCCGATAACCTTTGTACAAACATGGTGAGTTAAAAGTCATTCCCCCAGAAATGGCAGAAATGGGAAAGGTCCCGTGTCTAGCAATAGGATATGCTTTACACGGGGCTTTGGATTTTTAAAAAAAAACCATAGGAAGGGCACCCACACGTGGAATACTTGTGAGCCATACTTAAATTTATACCAATATGGGAAACCAACTCCCAACCATTGACTTCGAAAGCGCTAAATTCGTGACTGAGCCAATTCGGTCATCCACGTCTGTGAACACTTAATAAATTTAAAGAAATAGCTATAAGATTATTAATGGAGTCAGGCGTTACTTTGCGGAAATCCATCACTATATGGACAGTCAAAAGTTTTACTTAGCTAAGATCCGCGACAAGCAAAACAATAACAGAAAATTAATAATGTGTGTTTTTCCGTTGGGTTTAGTGGATTATTTGGAACTTTAAACCAAAAACTTACCGAAAATCGGCCATCAACTCTCCACCCACCAACCACTATACACAACGCCAAACACACACTATCACTTTTCCATCTTGTACACGACACGTGTTTCGCCCCAACACGAGGCATCTTCAGGTATAGTAGACTCTACGGAAGACAACCGAAAAGTTTTCGGTTGTCTTCCGTAGTTAAAGTTCCTTTTTCCTTAAAGTTCCAAATAATCCACTAAACCCAACGGAAAAACACACATTATTAATTTTCTGTTATTGTTTTGCTTGTCGCGGATCTTAGCTAAGTAAAACTTTTGACTGTCCATATATTTTGACTGTCCAAAATAGCTATAAAGAAAATAATGGAATTTCACAAACCCAGCATTATAAATGAATAAAATAAAACCCCTAAATGGTGCATCCAATCGAAGATACGCACAAAATAACTTATACTTACAGTGCAAAGGTATAGCCAACCTTAGGGTAAAACGCAAATAATGGAATGGAAAGAGAGAAGAACGAATCACAGTAGCAAAACAAATAAGTAGCAATTGATCAATTGATTAGGATTTTGTTTGTTGATGCGATTCGACCATTGTAAAATTGCTATAAACTATATATTACTTACACATTAGTGGTCGTTGGAATGGTCAACAAGAATTTTCGTAAAAATACAAACATTGGTAGTCTTTTGTAAAAACTCACTCGATTTTCGGCTACTGTTGGATTGGGACAAAAAAACCTTTAAAGTTCAAAATTAAAAAGCAGAAATAAAAATCAGGAAACAGCATAGTGAAAACGACATGAGTGTAACATAATAAAATTGATACTTGCCTTTTTGTGCTAAGTAAAATAACAAAAAAACATTTCCCGCTGAGATGTAGAATTCGAAAGTAAAAGTCGACGTTTTACAATGCGGATTTTTTCCTCACTGAGTAGACAAGTTACAAGTATGCACTCCAGAAGGTGAGGAGGACTAGTTTTTACATGTTGGTTTACGTGTTATATAATATAACGACATTGTTTATAAAATAAGAATACGTTTTTAAACTCAATTTTCATTTTAAGTTTAGAAAATAATTATTGGCAAACAGCTGATATAGGGTAAAATGAGAATTTTCTTTCGAATTTGGCTTCAACGTTTTAGAGACACAAAAGACACATCATTCACATACGATCTCTCGGTCACATCTAAAGATGTCGTCATCTATGTGACGGCATCCAACGACGCCGAAATTGCAACACTTCCAAATTAGCAGCAGCTGAACGAGGGTGTCGTTGTCCCCTGAACTATATGTTCAGGCAACAGGAATCGGCCCAAAGGCCTGAAACTTACACCCCGCTCGCAGAGTACAGAAGTACCTGTTTGTTCGATCACATCAAAACTCACGTTTTAGATATATTCTTTTAATAGAAGACTAGCAAGGCTTTTAATATAACAATAATTATTTTAATCTATAACACGCTAAGTATTGTTTGTGCTAGGAAATAGTTCACATTAATAGTCCAATAGAACTCACGACGTCAGATCGTAACCGCGATCCTTACCAATTGAGCTATCGCTGATTACATGTTGAAAACAAAGTTTCTACCGTAATTTTACCCCTTGACTGAGAAATAAGTTATTCTAAACACGCGGTCGTACATAATACATGGGGAGTTTCTCCACGTTTAATACATAATTAATTATATAAACGGCATAAATTTGCCATTTTCCAGGAGTTCTATTCAACTGTCATGTATCTCTTGTACGAGAATTAACCCTGTGGAAATATTTTTGACAACACGCTGTGGATGTTTACGAGCAGACGACATGCGAACGGTGAATATGATGTTTATTTCAATAGCCCCACAGGAACATGAAAATGCTTTCAAGATAGGGGCAACTTTGCAATAGGAGGTTCATACTTTTCATCAAGGGAACGTGTATAGATAGATAACTAAGTTATTACATGACGTTGGGAAACGAGCAACTTTTTTTTGTAAAAAGGCTAGATTTTTGTTTTGAGTAAAGCAGGTCAATGTGTTTGACGTAATTGCATTGGACCTATAAAATTATAGTCTTGTATTCAAACATTCATTTCATTCAACATTCAGACATTCGCGAAATACTAAACTCTGGTTTACCAGAGTTTAGTATTTCGCGAATGTCGCGATATGAATATGTTGCCGTACCATAATTTTCATCTTAGTATATACTTATCGTAATTTAAATTAGTAAAATCTTGAATTTGCCTTGTCCTATACTAATATACTTATTTGGCAGTTTTCGAATGGCGACAAGATTGTTTTTGAAATCTGTCATGGGTTTTTTATGGGATTGGGAGGCAAACGAACAAGTGTGTTATCCGGTGGAAAGCAATCAAGGCCGCTAATAGACTTCTGCAATACCCTAGGTTTGGATTCAGTGAATTCAGCTACATAAAATGTAAATGGAAAACTTAACTCATTCAGATAATATACTATTGCATTGTGCTAACAAAATAAACTTAAGCGCTACAATATAATTTATTTTCACACTGATAGTATCATATTATTGGAGGCTAAAAGTGAAATAATATATTCAATTTTTGTCTCTGAATAGTCGGTTAACGTTTATTGAACGTACGGTACAAAACACAATACACTTCAAGATACAATATTGGAGAAAAGCGTAGAGACATTCAAGGATCCATTCCCTTCACCTCTTGGCGACTGCAGTGAACGATGCTTCACGCTAGACTAAACGGCGCAGTCGATACATTACCAGGTCCATGAACTTGACTCGAGTGGATTGTGACGTATTTTTAGCGCACATCCGCACAAGCTAAAAGCGCGATTGCACGACGCATACGGATAACGCGTGAGTAACCCTTAAAAAGATAAATTCAGACGAAATTGTGCTGGATTAAGGATACTAAATACATGACACGTACTCACTTCACTTATTTTTGTACCTACCAACTTCACTTATTTTTTCTTAATGGGATATAGGAAGGCAAACGAGCAAGCGTGTCCCCTGATGGAAAGCAATCAACACAGCTCATAGAAATCTGTAACACCAAAGGCATTGCAAATGCGTTGCCGGCCTTTAAGAAATGTAAAGTACTACACCCTTACAGAATACCGGGGTAACTAGTAACATTGTATAACATTAGTAGTAACATATTACAGCATTTTATACGGTAAGATCCGAAGGCCCTATTCATTTCCCCTTCCTTTATTTTCATGTCGCCATCTCAATGCTTTCGTAGTGCCTTTTTTATGGGATAGAAAAACAACCTAGCAGGCGTGTTACTTGATAAAAAGCAATTAACGCCGCCCATAGACATCTGCAGTGTCATATGCATTGCGAAAGCGTTGCCGGTATTTGAGCAATGGGTAGGCTTGTTTTTTGAAGGTATCGGTTCGGAAATAACGTTGAAGGTAGCTGGTTCCAGAGTGGTGGTGCGCGGAAAGAAGTAAGCGCTAGTATTTAGGATTACGTATATTAAGCGCTGATCGCTTCCCATCAGCTAGTTTGCCTATTATTCCATGAAAAAAAAAAATCAAGAAAGTTACGAAACGATATCAGTTTACGAAACGGTTAAAATGAAATCACCAGTTTGTGTTACATTCATACATAAAGAATGTCACATTCATAAATATACAAAGTAAGGTCCAAAATGTAGAACAACAGCATTCTTCGATAGTCGATTATTCCAGTTTGCTTGTACCGCTCGGCGGGCCAGGTGTTACATATAGTGAACAATAATACCCCACGCATGAGTCACTAAGCACGAAACAATACGTTGTAGACTGGGGAGAAATGGCAGGAATTTTATATAACACTACACTAAATGTATTAAATCATATTTTTCTTTCTATGGATGTAAGGGTTGGACACTTAACACGTTACGTGTTAGTCCGTTTTTTGAATATTTTTCATTCAGACCACGTGTGTTTATTAAACTAATTCCTAGAAAAATAGATTTATTACTTTGTTGAGTTATGCGTTTAAAACTATACACCCTCCTCTTGATTATTAAGATTTTTTCATTATTTTAATTGTTGTAGGGCACATCCGAAAAACAAAACAATACAACTGCTTTAAAGTGTGAGGCGTATACGCTTGGCACGGAACATTAACAGATAGAAGACAAAAGACCTAAGAAAACGTGTAGAAGAATCCAAAATACGGTACAGTATATACTGGGATAGTGGCCAATCACGAGATTCTCTAAAAATGCCAGCTTTTGTAGACAGTCAAAGGTAGAAAAGTTGCTTACCTGGATCACATTATGACACATGACACGTACAAATTGTTGTAACTGATCATGATGGGAAACTACGTGAAATCAGAGAGTGGACAAGGTTAGCAAGTGCTCAAAACTGTTTCAACTCGCTAAACACAAGGAGAGTTGTGCTAAATTGGCTGCGAACCTTCGCTAGTCGAAAAGGCATTACGTAAAGGAAGATTTTGCTTTCCTTGTGTAAAAGGAAAGCAATTAACGCCACCCATAAAGATCTGCAACGCAGAGGCATCACAGTTGCGAATAAGTATGAGTAGGATAAATTGTATGTAAATATATAATATATGGTTAAGTCTTAATGTGTAGCCTATGTAAGCCTTAATATATACCAATTTTCAATACTTAGAGTGTAGTGGAACCACATTAGACCATTCCACAAGAAGTGGAGTGGCCCCGTGCGCAATAATTGGACCATACATAGGCTATATAAACAAACTACTTATCCGAGATTAAGCAATCAATCTCGGATAAGTATCAACTAAATTGTAAGAACAGTATACATTTTTGGTTGTCTAGACGTAGGCTCGATTATTATATTTATGAATATACGAAGAGCTGAAATAAAATAGATAAATATCATCTGAATTAAAACAATTTAATACAAATATAAAACACCCAGCGTTATAACAGAATCAAAAAATCCCCTAATCGTATCGTAGGCGCATCAGATCGTAGGTACAAACAAAATATCGTACGAATTCGCAAGATGTTCTTAGGCTTAAGTACGTGATCCAGGCCGCTCAACGTTCCCATAGCGTTGCAATTTCCGGTCAAATAGTCCCGACGGGTCCGCTCCGGGGACAAGTCTGGCAAATTTTATGTCCATCAATTGGATGCTGACCCAGCTTAGAATATCCGATTTGGACGGAAAACCATCTTTTAGCTTTACTATTAGTGAATTTAGCAATATTTAGAAATTTAAGATAATTCACAACAAAGCTTCTAAATAAATATTTTTTAGAACACTTACGTAAAAAGCAAATTAAACCAAAATGGTTCTCCATTCCCACTTCCCTTTCCCTTATTTATATGTCATCCTAAGCAACCCTGATAAATTATCATCAGGTGGCCTGATTTCTCGTTTCCATAAATATTTTCTGAAATTTAAATTAGATTCTCGAATATAAATTTTTTGCTTTAATCCTAAATATATTATACCTTTGTGTAAGTTTATTTATAATATGAGCTTGCAGTGTTATAAATTTGTTTCATGTGATTCACATATTCACACCTACAACAAGATTAGTTTAGATTTGAAAAACTTATTATTTATTAACAAATATTGTGCCTTATGATTTGAGATCGCTTCTCTTTTTATGACAATGAAACACATGTAACGGCAAAATGATCTATAAATTTAATATCTTATTTTATTATATTTCCTAAATTTTATTACTTTATGAACTAATTGAACTAGACAAAGCACAGTGAGCACAGATCTTTTCTCAATAGAGCCATGTGTACAGCATAGCTACCCGTTCTATTCTGGAGTAGTAGAATATATATTCTGGCAAAAATTCAGATAAGTAAGAAAATACCTAATATAAAATATTAGCTTATATACGTCCCACTGTTAGACTGCAGATTTTTATTTTATCAAAAAAAGTAAACAAAGGAGATTCTTATGAAAATTATTAAGCTAAATACATACATACAACTAATTCAAAAAGTTTCCTATTATAAGGAAGAACTGTGACACTTTCTTGCAACCTCCTTTTTGAATCATTTGGAAAAGTTTCCTTGAGCTATTATGGCTTATCGCTCATTAAAAAGGGCAGTTGAATTCTCTTCATTTAATTCAGAAATATATTTAAATAATAAATGTTACATTGTTAAACTGCTGAACGTGAGAAAGCGACCATTCTCAGTTTCGCGAGCTCCCATTGTGCTGACGACCTAATGGCCAGTATCTTGCGTAATAACTACAATTAATTCGTGGCGAATAGCCCTCCAGCGGGCCCTGAATTGTCAACCGGCCGACATTATAAAGCACCGTTCTCAGACGACCAAACTATAGGCCAAACTATATTGGATATAATTTTTGAGGGTATGATTTTTATTGATTATTATTTTTAATTTATTTAAGCACAAATTGAACTTAGGCAGACTTAATGCCATTGGGCATTCTCTACTAGTCAATCTGCGGGAAAAACTTATTGTATAGATTTTATTATATTTAATTTTAAAAAGGTCACTCTAGAGACGAAATGAAGGGTTTTTATAATCGTTTATTGATCAAAATTTTAAATATGCAAATGACAGATGTGAGCAATTCACAAAAATCTGAGATGTTAAGGTAAGATTCGTGTAAGGTAAGAGTCGTGGTCATGCGTTCTTTGCATTTGTAAAGCTTCAATAATGTGACTTGATTGCAACTATCCTGGTTATAATTATAAAATGAGCTTACGCATCGAATATATGATTATTATTAAATCCCTTTAAATCAAATGAGTGTGCACTCAAATTATGAACAAGAATATAAGAAAACATACACAATTGTCATTCAACTGCACTTACTTTGATGTTTCTTTCGTGTAATTATAAATGCTACTATAAATATAACTTATAATGTATACTTATAATACGCTTACTTCTATTAAAACTACTTATAATGTAGTCAAATATAATCAAAAAATACTTAATAATTGTTAATACACTTTTATATTCTCGTAACCCTAAGTGCAAAGACCATGATTTCGATCGTACATTTTTAAAGCCTCTAATGAACCGACGCCCTCATTCTGTATTCCTCGCATGAATCAAGGTCTTGATTCTGTTAAAGCCCTTTATAATGAAGCATTGTTGAAATTATTCCACCATAAATATGGAGGGTCAAAGTCCTATTCTCGTTTGGTTTAACGCGTGGGCACTCTTGAACTGTTATAGGTCGACGCTCCATACAAACGCCACGCTGAGGAAGAAACCATGTAAATGGTAATTTTGTATCGCAAGTCTATTGTTATGAAGATTGTGCCTCCGCAGCGGATTATTAAACACATGAAAACCCTAATGGCGCAATGGTTAAGCATTCGTTTGCCAAAACAAGTCAAAATCAAGATTTCATGCATCAGCACTCTATGGAACCAGCTACCTTCGGCGGTATTTTCGAACCGATACGACAATTGAATCCTTCGGAAAACAAGCCTATTTATACCTTAAACGCCGGCAACGCAACTGTGATGCCTCAAGTGTCTATGGACATCCATTAGGTAATATGCTTGGTCGTTTGCCTTCCTATCTTATAAAACAAAATACAAGAAGGTATGCCTCTGCGTCTGTATGGAACTATGAGTGTACAAAATTTTTTTTGTCCTTTTTTTGAATTCCACTCAAAATCGATATAACTGAAAGATGAGTTAAAAGGAATTTGTAGCAAAATATTTCGCAATTAACTTATTGTAGTTACATTAGTATAGTCGTACTTGTTTAGACATCATATTTAATTCTGATGTGCAGGCTACCCGCAATATTATATTGGATTATAAATTTCTACAAATAACTGATCCGTTTAGTTTAGTGAGATACCACGCAGCAGAGCTCCTAATATCTGGAGTCAAGAAATGGAATTGAACTTATAGGACATTAAAATCATTTTCAAATATTATTATCTTTGTTGTTATTAATATGTTATGCCAAAGAGAAAATTTACCTTAGTCGCCACGTCGTCTAGGCTTTAGTTACGATGATTACACCGCATTCAGTTGATATCAAAATCTCTTTGTTGCAGATGAGATAGCCAATCAGCGCCTCAAGATGCGGTTGCATCTCCTTCTAGACAATCTTTAATTCTATATATTATAGAAAACTTAAAGTTCTTTTCTATAAGTTTAAAATTTTTTCTAGCAAGTGCAGCAATTTCAAATAAAGGCGATGTCCTATAGTCTTAACTATTGTATGTTTGCTTAGAGATATTCCATAGGCTGTTTACTATGCGAAGCTAAGCCTACAAAAGCTTGCGTAAGTTCCTCATTATCTTCAACCAATGGGAACCTTTGTATTCAAAGTCCGGTGACTATCCTCTGCATTATGATGAGGTGGTTATCCCTTAATATGTTATATATGTAAACTGCACGATTATGTTATAGTTTCGAAATTTAAGTATTAAGTATAGAAATTCAAGGCAGGAATAAATGATTAATTTAACACTAAACGTTTTTTTGGTTTCGTTTTTTGTCGATTTGACATTTTCTTTAAATTCCACTATTTTTTTCTGTTTAACAATCATACAAATATATGTACAAATCATACAAATAGTTTAAGATAATATAAAAGTATGATGTTAGTATGTGTTTATTTCTTTATTCTTGTTCACAACGGGCTTGTTCATCATTTTATAAAAGAATAGCATTAAGAGTCATATAAAGTATAATAAGTAATATAAAGAGTCGAAGAAATTGTGATCATTTTAGTTACCATATACTTCTATACCACGCAGTCAGCGAAAAAAAATAGTATATAATTACGTGACAATATTTTATTATCATACATTATAGAAACCAAAGATGAAGTTGATATTACTACTAGCAACACTTTTTTTAATTTGCAATCAACGTAAGGTTGGTAGTACGTACTTTATTATCATATATTATAGAAACCAGAGATGAAGTTGATATTACTACTAGCAACACTTATTTTTAACTTATTTAATTTGCAATCAACGTAAGGTTGGCAGTACTGTAACAGAAAGAAGAGACAAGCGAAACAGTTATTACATACATGCTCTCATATTTAATTAAGAACGACTACGTATAGTTAAAATCAATAAAAACCACCAGATCCACCGTCAGTTGAAGTGTTTCAATTCACCCACTCACTCAAGATTCCAACAGACATATTTTGTATTTTTTTAAACAAGGTATTGTTTACGAGTAAACAAACGCAAGTTTAAATTTGGGACTTTTTGCTCAAACCAGGATTCCAACAATAATACCTCCTAATTATTAAATACAGCTCAATTAATATTCTATACAGATATTAAAACCTATGCCAACCTATATAAACACGTTGCTTTCAAAATTTTCATAATGAACGCTTTAATTATAAATATAAGAAGGTATTTATTTATATATATATAATACAATTTCAGGATAATTCAATAAATAAAAACAAAAATATTTATTGCTATCTACATGTAAAATGGCAAAAATTATGTAATAATCTCCTATTGAATGTCTTACCAAGTATGAATCAGCAGTTACATGTCTCGTACCTGAAAATTTAAAGGAATAAATTATTACACTTTCATTTGAAAATTAGCGTTTACCTGCGAAATTTACGAGTAAACATTCATATCATTGAAAGATCCCTCTGAAACGCTCATATTGTCCATTTTCACAATATTAAGTATCGCGGTTTTAAACTAGAAGACTGAATACCGTATCAAATCCGGGTATTTACGCGTACTACACAATCTCAATTAATTTTATCTGACTACTATTTTACTATTCAATAAATTTTTTGTTTATAAAAAATCTAAAAAACCACATTTAGAATAAAAAAGCTATATCCTGAATACTTTTTTAATATAAATATTTATAAAAAGATCAATATATTTTAAAATAGAGGAAACAAACTAATTACTAGTAATGACCAAATGCCTATTTAGAATATGAGACCATGGATTTTTCTCCTATGAATGATTTATTCTGCATAAAACAGATTGATGTTCTGGTTCTTTGAGAAGGTTAATAATCGTATATTACTTACTAATGACTACAATACAATGGCTTTTTTACGAATAATTCAAATTTCATCTCAATTTCTCATAAATACATTTCAGAAACATAATTGATTTTCTGAAACTCACATCTTAAAAAAATACATTTTAAATAATATCCAGAAAATTACTAGCTAAGAGCAAGTAATAACTATGTCTAGCAGTTTACATCAAAAGATGAGAACGTAAAATATTTAGTCCTCTTTACTTTATATCCCCTTGTCTTTGAGATATTCTAGATAAATTGACAGATGACAAAAAACAGATATCGAATTCACTTTGCATAAAACCTGTCTTGTTTAATGATTCCAAATTACAAGACCCAACAAAAGAAATAGAGACAATTTCCGTTAAGAAAGGCGAACCGATGGTTTAAAATCCATATCTGTATGACTAATATAATACATATGTATATATAATGTAATTGCTGAACCTAATTGGCTCAGTGGCGAAATCACCGCTTTTGTTCAAAAAAAAAACTGTGATATTTTTAATTACTACAAAAAAATCACCGTTCGCTAGCACAAATTCGTTTCAAATATGGACACGATTCCGTACATAATAACACTTTCACACAAAACTGTTTAGCTTTCATTAGCTATTATCCAGCACGGGTTCGAATTACACCGTCCCACGATACGCTCTTGCGCTCGATTTCCATACTTAGGATTAGTCAATAGGTTTTATGCAATTTGCATGCGGATCGAAATCTTTCGCTTTGCCGCTCATGCAAACATAATTAACGATTCAAACTACAATTTCTACGCTATTAAGTTGCTTATGCACCGTATATACAAAAGCCAATAAGTGTGCACATAGACATAATTGAATTACCTTCTTTATAGCAATCAAGAGGGTTCCAACAAGGAAGGCAATCGAAAATCAATAATATACGGAAAGTAATAAATTGAGACCATAGGTTACAATTTTGATAATCGCAATCGGCCAAGCGATGCTGATTGAGTAAACATGTTATTGCATTAAAATCGATTTTAACGCGTGAGAAAAATATCGATAAACATATTTCTCCGCAGCGTTAAGTCTCTGATAATGTGTCAGGTAGTGACAGAGAATAAATATGTGCAATCTTTATTGATGAATCTCCCCAGGTAAAGCGACGATTTAAGCAGAGAACCTAGGAGATTGAGGGCTTATGTCTAGCAGTGGACTGCCGTAAGCTGAAGACTATGAAAATGATTCTGAAAAATGCACTATTATAGATCAAACATTAAATAATTGTAAAGGAATGATATGAAACAACGGTTAATGTAACATGCAACCCTATTTCTTACCTAATGGAAAAGCAACAGCGGTCTGAGTAATAAAAACTAATCTGCGGTTCCCAAATCCGCCTGCAAGAGTGAAGACTTTATGAAACAGAACAATCAGAACTATAAACAATGAATGGGAATGAGAAAACCATCATTTTTTTCGGAATTCGGAATAAATATCTGTAGGCCATACATATATTTATTCCGATGCGGGGATCGAGCCGCGACTATTGACTCCATGGGGCGCGCCACTGAGCCAATTAGTCGTCAAAACCATCATTAAATTATATATATATATATATATATATATATATATATATATATATATATATATATATATATATATATATATATATATATATATATATATATTAATTGAAATGCATATGCAGCAACACCTTACCTTGTTCTGTCATTAAAGAATAACAATTATTCCTTATTCTAAGTGGACGAAATACGCATAGCACTGGTGATATGAATCAAAGATTGCATTTGGGTCCGAATGCATCATGGCATTTCAACTGTCAACCTCACCTGCGAGTTCCCCCATACGTCCCATAAAATATACACAAACGACACATTTACTTCGCAACTAAGGAATTAACGCGCATAGCAAAGCATCTAAAATTACTCTCACGTCGTTCAGTTATGGGAACAAGAGAGCTCCCCTTGGCTCTAATTATAGGATCACAGCTATTTTTGTTGAATTTTCGGGAACTTCAAAAGCCGAGCTTCACATTTCAATCACAACAGGGCGCGTTAATTAAGAATGCTCGTCACCCTGTATTTGGACGAGAACTGTTTATAATAAAAATGCTATCGTATAAGTTTGTAAAAAAAGAATACCTATTACTGAAGTAAATTATTGTCATTGTGGTTGCGAAGGACCAGGCTATATAACATCATGTGCTAAATCAACTATTTTGACAAGTTTTAACAACTGTGAAATTTTAAGTGGAAATTTTATGTGCATACGCTCACAAATTGTGATGGCGCTTTTTAAATATATTTTTTTTTAATTTTATTAATATAGTTTACAATGAAAAATAAAATATGTATGAACCCATTAAAACTTACTGGTTTTTGCTGGGACCAGATCCCTCCCATATCCCAGATGTAGTTCGATTAAGTTGTAGAATAAAAGTGAAATAATAAAAATCCGTGTATCAATAGCAACTTCACTTTTGGAGTCAAAATCTATAAAGCCAGTTTTAGGAGAACAGTTACGTTTATAATCTAATACGTGTAAAAATTAACTACGTTTCCAGATATTTTGGCACTTGTTAATTACTTTTCAAGACACCTGCGTAAGATAATATATCAAACTGCCATCAACGAAAAATTGAGTGACCATCTCAGTTTTATTTATTTATTTTTCACTTACACACGTGAAATATATAAGGGTAAGCTACTCGTTTATTCACTGCCAGTGAAAAGACACAGAGCCGAATGAAAAACAAATTTAAAAACGATAAAAACCTTTGAACAAATCAATGCTTCGAATATGTAAATAAAAAAAAAACAGGAAAAAAGATGCTATCTGGCTTTATTCTTTGCTCAGATAACATCAAAGTCATTTTTTGCTGTTCTGTTTTTCATTCAATGAGTAGAAATAGAGTTTGTTGATTTTTTTGAGTTTTTCGGACACTCAAATTGTTTTAACATCATACATTGTCTCATAAAATAAAGACTAGCTAAGATTTGATTCTATAAGAGATTTTATTTACTATTCCAACTAAGATTATAACGCTTGTATTAGAATAAAATATGGTCCACTTGAATAGTCCAATGAAGGGGTCGAATAAATGACCTTACATTGCAAGCACAGTGTTTCTCAGAGCTATTGCTGCTGATATTCTTACATATCAGATATACATATATAACTTTTTCACCATCCTTATTAACTCCTAGTATAACTAAGTTACTATTCTAATGAGATTATATAACATAAAAAGAACATACAAAAAAATCTTAAAAAAGAACAGATTCCTTTTATTTATAAAGCATGACACTCATTGCCTCATCAGGATTTTGAAATTTATATCCTGTGGCTTCGGAATAATTAAACATATCAATTGAAAACAAAATCACTAAACATTTTCTATTAAATAAATAAAGTTAAAATAGAAATTTTTGAAGTCCTAGTCATAAGGATGAAAGGACTTGCTGCAAGGTAAATGTTTACTTTTTTAATTTTTTTATGTTATTTTTCTCGTGTATGTGTGTGTATGTGTATATATGTGCGTAAGTATGTGTATGTATATATAAGTATATACGTATTGTATGTATCTTAATTCATAAAATAAGTTTTTATTTTATTCTTTTGTACAAGCTGCACCACCTCCAAACCAATTTTCTCAGTTTCGCCTGCAGGTTACTGGTAGAGAATGTTCAATGGCATTAAGCCCGCCTGATGTACAGTTTGTCCAAAAAGTTGAAATAAATCAAAATAAATATTTATTTATCTCAGATGTATCACATGTGTATGTATTATGTATGTATCACAGAAGGACAGCGTAGTGACATTAGATCACATTAACGCACAGACTTTATCGCACAGGGCAACTGTAAAATGATCCACCTCCCAGTGTTCCCGAATAAATACGACATACATGTATTCAAGAGACGTATGTATACTCTAAATATATCTTGCTATATAAAATAAAACAATTAGAATCACCTACCGCGTAGCGTCCCTGACTTCAAGTCAGATCGCGCTGTAAGCATTTATCGCTCTAGTTATGGACGAGTGTCGTATAGCTAAGTTGTAATTGATATGACCGCTTCGTTTACAGCGTTTATTCTGCATGAACGTTCTTGTTTAATTTAGATAGATAGATATATTCTTTATTGTATACCAAAAACAAAATTATACAATTATTTATTGTAATATTTATATACAAATGGCGCTTACCACTAATAGCCTTAGTCGTAGTTAAATCACCGTCGCCCATGAATATCTGCATACAAATATATGGCCTACCTCAAGATAAGAATGTCAATAATGGGCAAGAAAAAATATTTAAGGGAGAGAAGGAGATAAAGGAAAAAGAAAGGAATTGGGACTCTGATTTTGTCCTTCCAATTTTAAAAGCGATAGAGGTGCTCGATCTCAGTTATAGATCGAGCACCTCTATCGCTACGTAGAATAAAATAAGAAAATTGTTAGACCTGGTCCTGTTCCACAAAAATAACAGTTCCAGCGATCTTTTGTAAAATAAAAGCCATTTTTAATATCCAAATATTCCACAAGAACAGCCTTGTAGAAGTTCCATTAGCTATAATAAAGAATAATACATTCCATGTATAGTTTTTTAAAATCTGCTATTTTTACTGTTTCGATAGATGGGGTACCTAGGTACCCTTGTGCTCGTATAAAAAACAATTCAAAAATATAGTATAAGTTTGACGAAAATTTGTATACAATGCGAAATTTTATTTTAATAACTTTTTCTATATATCTCTATTTCTATATTCGGTCTAATAATTTGTTTGTAATTAAAAATTAATCGATAAAAATAAAGTAAATAGTAAAAGCAACGAACAATTGATGCGATGACGTCATCTTTTGATACGAATCTATGTTGACAATAACAGATGTAATTTTATAGAATATTTATCGATAATTTTCTATGAAAAGATATGTTAAGAACGATATTTTATAAACCAATAGTTATTGCTTTTGGAATAATAAAAGTAATTTTTTTACGACAGCACCCATTAAATGTCTCACTCCTAGTAAAAACAAGCATTTAGTATCCATGATCGTTCTACCTTAGCTTAATTTTGTCATTTTACTGTCTATTACACGAGTGCTTTGTGACGCAATCGAGTGGCAAGCTCATACTAACACCACTGTTAGAGCGCTGAGCGCTTAGTAGATGCGTTTAATGCGTCGATGTGAAATCAGTTTTAAATGGATGAACGTGCCACTTTGAAGTTGTACTCACAAAAATGATGTATGGGCTCTAACAAATTCCGCTTTAATGCGTGCTCGGTTGAAATTTTAATAGTACTCCATCTATTTTAAGGCCGAATGAGTAAATATAATGCAAAGATTAACATAGAGTGGGACGCATCCTGCTATTATAGATTGGGCAATGATGTGCATAAGGCGGCTGGAAGAGACCCGCATCCAGTTTATAGTCGAAGAACAGGCTATGCCTATGTTTAGCATTAGTCTACCATAAGCTATACGACTCCAATCTTCTAATACCCACTTGCATAGTACACATTCCTCAAAGACAAATAACAATACCTCTGATAATGCAGATGCCTATGGGTGGTTGTTTGCCTCCCAGTCCCATAAAAATGTGTAGTGATCTATAAAATTATTATACAAGGTAAATATTTTGTACAAAATGTATGAACTAAATTATAATAAAACAAATCAAGACGAAGACAAAGTGTAATTTAGGGACACTGTTCCCTTTATGCGGTATTTAACACTTTTATAATGTTTATCGTGTCGCAAATGTCTCATGACAGGCGAAACGCTTGTTAGTTTGCCTTCTTTTCGAATTAAAATTATCACTTATATACTTATAATTATATATACGCGTGGGACAGCGAAAGCGCTCAAAATATTTTTCTTACCCGCGTTTTGTAAGGTATCATAAATATTTTTTGTGTTACCAGCCAGCAGTCAATTGCCACATTAACTAAAGATTAAAACTGTAGATAATCCCTATCTACAGTTTTAATCTTTAGTAACAACGAAATGAGCGCTATATTTTTGTATGATTGAATTGTACAACGACAAGGTTCAATGCTTCGACCTAGGCCTCGAGTTCATGGACGGCTAATAACTCTTCGTGTATTCGTGCTAAAGTATCGTGTAGTACCTTAGAATTTTATTAATAATTAATATTATATTAAATATTATTAAATTGTTTTATTAAGTCTTTAAAATTTTATAAGATTACAATGCTTTTATCATTACGATCATACTTGTCAACATTTGAGTTATTAATTGGACTATCTGAAGATTTTTGTTATTAAATAAAAACAAAAAAATATATATGAAATTTATACAAACCTGACATATGAAGAAAATTTTTCTTATTAATAAAAAAACTGAATTCTATTAAGAGATGTTTCTTCTGGAATTAATATTTTCCTAGGCAATTCGATTACAGCGATGTCTTCCTGAAAATTGCAGAAGTGCAAACTGTGCAGTATATGCATTTAAGTGTATGTGAACACAGAAGACACTATCTTATTCAATTCCTTATTTTATCCAAAGGAAATATTTTTTTTTGATAAAATTAGTAAGTACCAAGTTTAAAACAACAAATACTTAAAATACATCCAGACACGCGAAAACTTATTGGTACCATGAATATGGAATAAAAATATAACAATAATGATATTTTCAAGAGTACCCTTAACCGCTTGTATGAAGAGTGATGAGTGTGGAGGAAACAAGGAAAATATGCCGAGATCATAGCAGATGGAGATCTGTGGTCTCTGCCTACCCCTACAGGAAACAGGCGTGACAATATTTTTGTATGTAAAGATATTTTTACCGCGAAATTAAATTAACCAATTCACAATTTTTAATAGTTTTCAAGGAGGAAAATACGCACACCGTAGTTACTTTTATAAAAGTATTAGAAAGCTAAAAAATTACAATAAATTAACTGACATCCACAAAATGTATTTTAATCATATCTGCGTATTATCAGCGAAAACTAGTGAAAAATGTAACAGGAAATCGGCACTGTGTATTAGCGCAATGTCTAACCGGATGTTAAATAAATAAAATTATTCGGTATAATATCGCAATATAATACAAGATAAATTTGATTAATTCTAATCTATATATTTTTTACAATGTGCCTGCTGTCACCTTTCTAATTATATTTTTATTCATATATGCGACGTGCCTGCTATAAAACAGTCTTTGCTATTACTACTTTTCTTGTAGTTTGTATTGACTTCTACTTTAATATATTGTTGTTATTAATCTGTGGTAATTAGTTGGGGTGTCACAATTGTTATTTATTATTTTTTCTTCCTACATAAATATTTTATTGTTAAACTGTTTATTTACCTGAATAAATTAAAAGAAATATATGTATATACATATATTTTTATGTAATCATCTAAATGGAAGCAATATTTGAAATAATTTAATCTAAACTGAAGTAATCATAATTTATTGATTGGTTGTGCATTAATGAAATCTAAAATAACCTTTACATTTTAGATTTCATTAATGCACAATCAGATCGATAACCTTATGACGCCAAAAACGTTTTACGTCGAAACATAGTAAGCAAGGTAATGTCTATCATCAGTTACTGCTGGACACAGAACTCGCCCAACCCACGAACAACTAACTCGATCTTCGGCTACACGATCACACACACACACACTTCGGCACACAGATCGTCACCACAACTAGCCGGGGAGGGGTCACACTCTACGATGATATGTATGTTCTCTATATTCGATATACTATATGAAATCCGCAGACATACAAAAGTGAAGTTGAATATGCAAACGTTTTTGAACAGCAATCATGACAACGGAAACGCTTGATGGAATATGATTAGTGTCTCCGTTATAGCAAAACGTGGACCAGATAAACAAGAAAATCGTTACATTTATTATATTTGACTCATATGGCGACTAAAATCTTTAACAAATTATCAAATACAAAAAACAAGCCTACACAAACCTAAAAGGCTGGCAACACTTCCGTGACCCCTGGGATGTCGCGGTTGTCTATGCTTTAGGCGGCGTTAATTGCTTTCCATCAGTCGGGACGCTTACTCGTTTGCCCTCCTATGTCATAAAAAAAAAATACTTCGCCACATCAATAGGTTTTTTATGTCTCTCTGCTAGACATGGACTTCCCCATTTCTGGCAGATCGAACATTAAACCAAAACACTTGTCCAAGGATTGACGGGGCATTCACATCCAGACTCGGAATAAATACCCGTAGGCCATACATATATTTATACCGATCTGGCAATCGAAATTGCAACCATGTCATAAATGTCATTACGTTGGCTAAAGTTCCTGAGCGAAGTTACTGTTCAATGCCCTGACAATAAAAATATATTGTGTGTGTCTAATTATTCCAAATTTTAAGGTCCCGTCAATCCATCTTGAACAAGTGTGGTTAATCTCTATTCTCTAAAATACAATAGACGCCTACTCAATAATGGGACATATTTGTTTTTACAGCCTATATATGTCCCACAGCTGGGCTAATACTAAATTTTCTGGGAAAAAAGGACATTTAATGACTCAAATTCGAGGTGTTTGAGAACATCTGAAAACTTAATATTAAAAATTCTTACTCATCATACCAAATTCTTTGACCAATCTCTCACAGTACAGGCTGATCGATTATGGAATTTGTTGCCGCTAGAGGTGAGACAAGCGAAGTCTCTCCCAAACTTCAGAAAGCTTGTCAAAAATGTACGTATTTGTATGTGTCTGTGTGTATATATATGTATATACTTATATATTTGCTTATCTCTGTTCATTGATATTTTTTTTTCTTTCTTCTCTATCATTATAATAAGGATAATGTATCACCAACCTACATCGAATTATCTTTTTAACAGTGTCCATCCTACGTTTGTCTGGAAGAAAATGCTTTAACGATAAGACCGCCATTTGTATATAAATATTACTATCAATAATTGTTTATCTTTGTTTTTTGGTGCACAATAAAGAATATTACTTTCTGTCTATCTAAACCACCACGCATCGCAAAGGCGGATTGGTAAAGGGCAGTTGGTCGGTAAAAGATGTCATCTTTATTATTAATTTACAATTTTTAACATGAAAAATGATGGTGTGTATCAAAAATATCTGATTAAACATGGCACATCTATTAATCAGTATACAGATTATATCAGAACCCGTATGATATATAAGAAACGTCGTCATATGGCAGCCCCGCATGAAGTGAGCTTTTATTATTGGGCGATGATGAATCAGATTAACTAATGGGCCGTTTCTAACCGTTAATTGAACTTAACTGGGTACTACACACGCCCTGTTCTAACACTATTTATTAAGGACTTGATTTGTTATGACATGATAACCGATTGTTATAATCCTGTAGGTATTATTTAAATAAAAAATAAAATAAGCTTTTATTGTTGTCCACAAGTATACAAAACTAAAAACTTTGAACGGTTACGTCAGGAAATGTATATAACAAGCATGAAATATATTCCAAGAAAGTCGTGACGAATACAAAAGCCTTTCGCTACCGCAAACATTTAATAAAAATGACCCGACCCTGTTAGCTGACAGATTCTTTTTGCACAAATCCAGTCTTATGTTTATGGGGCGGAACTCTGCACGTTGAAATCATGATGCCAAAATAAAGACATAAATGAACTGTGTTTAGGGCAGTGTATTTGCTACAGTTATGGCGTAATTAATTCATTCGTTCATTTAAATTAATGGCTTTGAATAGTGCCAAAATAGGACGGATGATTTTACCAATGTCACGTAGCAGGTAGAAGACACGAAGGAGGTTAATCAGTGCGGTTGAGATAAGGAAGGAATAGAATGCACGGGACACTTATAAGTTTAAACGGTCCGGTCAACGGGAGTAATTAAGATGTAAGCGGAAATGGTTTGTTACACCTTGTAGCCTTAACAGATAAGGAATGTCCAGCAATAGATAGTTACGGCTGTATTGAATCAATCGATCGTTGGCTATCAATAAAATCTTTACATCTTATATCTTACAAATAAAGAGAACGATGATACGTTGGTCGGTGGATCGTGACTTGCTCCGATTAGCATATTTTTAATGACAAGAAACCGTTTAACATTTAAATGCCGCTACAGATCCCTCCAAAGTGTCAGGAAACTTAAAAGCGCGTCCGATAACACTTCAAAAGTTACCGTTACGAATCATTAAGGTACTACGTATCCTCACAGTTATGCGGCGGTAATATAAAGATAAAAGGTTCACATTTTTACGCACATATTATAAACATTTATTTGAATAATCAATATCAATACAGCTGTAACAGTCCACTGCTGGACATTTGCTTTTCTCAATATTAAGGGGTGTTGCCGTAATTCACACTATGGCAAACAAATTGGGGTTCGCAGATTGATTTTTTTTTACTTAGTTAAACATTTTTGCTCGTTTACTGGTTTGCTCCCATAATCTCCTCGCATGCCACCCATGGAAAAATAATGGAGATCATATTCTATGTCGAGAACCACACACCAAATACTCTTAATAAACTACTATAATAATAATCTTGTATACCCCACATTATTTTAAAGTATCTCTTAATTACATAAGGTTTTAAGGGTGTTTCTTATTGATTAAATTGGAAGTGTGTCCATTTAATTATATATTGAAATAATTATAAAATTAATTAAAAAAATATAAGAGGAATATGAACTCACAAACAACTTAAACAAGCAAGACAAAAATTTCTGAGAAAGAAAGAGAGCAGCTAAACATCACTAAGCGTATTTATCATGATTGGCATATCCGTGCAAAAAGAGCACAAAAAGTTCTCATTGACTGTCCCCTTTATATCATCGTATTCATTTGAAAGCTTTGCCGTTAAGTGATATCACGCGCGGTTGTAATATACCCTACGGCAAAAGATTCAGTCATCATCCAATGTTCTCTATAATACTATATTTAGAGAATATCAAAAGATAATTGCTTCAAGTTCCGAAAGTCATCACCGAGGCACGAACAACGATCTCAATGACTGTAATCACCCGACGTATACACACGTTCGTAGGAAACGAGACTTCCGTTTCATATACAAATATTTAACCTTCTTAGTAATTATGTTTATTATTATCGAAACCAACAATAATACTGACGTCAGACGGATAGAATCCATCTTTCAGTACCCGATCATCAGCGTCCAATTGTTGATGTTTACATATCAATGGTAAAAAAAACATCGCATGTTACTTTAACAAGGTAATGTGTGTCGGAACGTTCATTCAATTGAGACCGGTTGGAGCCCGAGAGAATAATATTGTTTATCTTGACATTTCATCGATTTAATGCTAACTGTGCACCACAACGACCCGTATTTAGCATTAGATTGCGTTATGGTTAAAGGCTTATACAAAATTTATCGACAGCACATCAATTTTCGGCGGCCTCACTTAGTGTCATTGAGTGACATGCGATATTGACCCAACCGTCGTAGATCTTAAGAGTTCAGGTACAATACTGCTTACGTCATGTCATCGATTGAACGTATCAATAAGTTATATCTGAACGTCCCCAATCTGCTGTTGGATCTACCTTTCAGGTTTTTGAAACTTATCGTTCAAACTTCGTGCATGTGTGCGCGTATGCGAATGGTCGAGAGTAATAGTGTCAAGATTACCTATGCTGACTGCGTGCTAAGGGTCAGAGACGTTCGTGGAGGCTTGTAAGTTTCGCAACGAGTAACTGACGTCCCACGTCCGCCTGTCAGTTTGATCCTTCACGATAATGAAGTAGTAAACGTCATTCATATAGCTACTTTTTGTCGTTGTGCAATCGAAACCTAAATTACAAAGTCCAAAGAACAAGATTTTAATGACAATGAAAAATACATTGACACAAATACATAAAAAGCTAATATAACATAGTCGACGACTTTATAGGCTAATTTTGACAGACTTCTCCTTAATTTACTTTCATTAGTATCTTCATGTGATATTGTCGGTTCAGTTTAGTTAGCAGATATTGTATCGCATAACGTGCCTTAATCTAATTGTGATAGGTTATAACCAATATAATAAATTCCGTAGTGGTAGAGCCACGCTGCAGACTTTGTCAAGAATGGCATATTATTTGTCTGTAGCATCAATGGGCCGGCTCGCCCGGGGAAGTACCATACTCCCGCAGAAAACCGGCGTCTGAATGGTAACTTACCTACCGCGCTTCGTCCGGTGAGCGGTTGAGTTTCGGAGACCCAACCTCCCTCCCCCTTTCCCCTCCCATAGTGACACTCTCCTTAAAGGTCGACAACGCTTCTGCGCTGCTTATGGCGCTACGGATGTCTATGGGCGGCGTTGATTGTTTTCCATGAGGTGACAAGCCTGCTCGTTTGCCTTCCTATCCCATAAAAAAGCCAAAAGCACCGACATAATTCTCAGAGTTAACATACTAAAGTGGCAATGATCTGGATACGTTTGTAGCAGAACCGACAATTGTTGGAGTAGATAAGTGCTGAAATGGAAACCACATCTTGCTAAACGTAGTGTTGTACGCCCTTCCGACATTAAGTGACGATCAGCGCAGGGCGGCTGGCAGAAACTGACTATAGGCGAAGATTGGTGCAGAAGATCTATTTTCGGCAGTGGATGAAAGATGGAACAAAATACAATACATATATGAAAAAGCTATTTTTCAATCAGGAGAAGCCATACAAAAAAACAGGAATGTCGGTCGCTCGAAGAATCTCCATATATTTCCATATGAAATTGACTCGTGTTACAAAGCAGGAAACGGTGAATGCTCTGCGATATGTGACGATAATATCTTGTTAAGAAGCGTTTGCATGTTGCAATGGGTCCGTTCAATCAACCGATACGAGATGTGCATACATATAAACGCGTGGATTCAATACATCACAACGATTCCGTTAAGTCGAAGATGCTATAGGGAAACTTTCAATATTATTAAATTCTTAAAGAATTGTGTTTAATTATATTAAAATTAATAGCATGTCAAAAAGGGGAAGTGTAAAGTAATATCAGTCACAAGTCAATTGAGCGGAAATCGTTTGCCCTGATGTGGTCATTTCATGCGAAGGAATGAGTCATGTCACTAAATCGCTAAAGTAAGTGTACCTCAATAAATAAATAAAATATACACATACTCAAACCGAATGGGAATAGATATTTTTTAAAATTTTTAAAAAATTTTTGATTATTACATCATAAACGAAGTTAATTCATATGGTGTAATAATCACCAACATTTGACTAAAATTCGAAATTTAATTGCTTAGAATTAATTATTTCAATAGTTGTATAATAACACATTACTAGAATACAAATTACATATTACTGTAAAGATTTTAAACTAATTCGTTGCATGAAATGAGGGATTATAATTATCTAATAGTAGTTGTTAAGCTATCACAATTATCCAGTGGTCTTTATGTTATCTTTATTTGCAAAACGCCTTATTTTACCTTTACAGCTTTGAATGTAGATCAATATTTGAACAAAAAATAAACTATCCCTTAGCAACAGCTCGTTAAAAACTTGAACGGCCTACCCAAATCATGACGACGCCTACTTACTAATCTTGAAATAATAGTTTCTTCTTGTAACTAATTAACACGTAGTCGGAGCAAATGGTGTAGGAGTATAGTGGATAAACACTCAGGTGTCAACTTCCCCGAAGCACTAGGTGCAAGAGCACCACCCATAAATATTAATGACAAACAGCGACTTAATGTCGCAGTGGCAGACGGGTCAGCGGCCTTTGATTCGATTGTTTGATGCTCATTCCTCTACTACAATTATGCTTGCCTAGTTTTCTCTTGAGATGGAATGTGTAATATGAATAAATAATAAAGAGCCACATTTCTGAGCCAACAACGTAATTGGGGAAATGTAAATATGAGAAAATATATTAATAATGAAGTATATTAATGCTTACGCAAGAACAAAGTAGTTTATGTATAAAATTGCGTATACAATACAGTAAGTAATAAACGCCTTTTATTCACCTTATGGCCTGACCTCCATGCTTTCCATGCGTATAACAAAATATATTTATCAAGGATTTTTATTTTACATGTATAATAATGGTGAATAAAGAGAGCTTAATATCATAAAATATGAAAATAATTATTCTTCTTCTTAGTCGTTTTGACTCTAGTCAGAATATTCGCGGTTAACACTTTGGCTGGTGGCTCGCTAATTGAAACTATCACATTATCTTCCCAAGAAAGGCATTTTGAAAAACAATATCTTTATTATATTATAACAATTTAAAAAAAGAAACCTAAGACAAACAATATTTTAACGTGATATAAATGATCACAATAATCATCTAATCAATTAATAATTTCATATTTTCCTTAATTATAATTCCATAATTACAGATTTACATTTATCTTTACAGATATGAAAATATCAGTTTAGAGTTCCGCAAAATAAATACGGATCGATGCATGTAACGTGTGTATAATTAAAAATAAAGCATATTTGTAATACCAGAATAACTTCATATATGAGTTCAGAAAGGTTTTGAACTCATATATGAAGTTATTTGCTTAAGCATCGTCCTGTCTGCCAGCCATGGCTATTTTTATCTTATCGAGTTAGAATAATTCAATAAGATAAATGACTTTTCAAACAATGGTTTAGGGAGCTCCGAAATAGTTTAAGGTTCCGACGCAAAACGGTGATAAAGGCTTCATTTTTATCAGACGTTTGAGGAACAAAGTTTAAACAAAAAAATAATAATAATTTGAATTAGAATATTTAAACAATGTTTAAAACGTGTGCATTAAACATCCTTAATAACTATGCTTGTAGAGTATTCATTTTATATGAGACAAAAAAAAATATCTACATTAAGAGTAAGGAAAAATTAATATACATCATCATCATCATAAGCAGTCTGCGGCAGGCCAATGGTGGATATAGAACTGCCCCAGAACGCGACATTGTCGCTTTCTGCGTAATCTTTGCACCACATGGCCGGCGGGCGTCCAATACAACACTTGCCACTTAAACAATACCGTAAGAATCGGCAGTCGAGCCTGTTCGATTAAGAGGTTTAAAAAGTAAAAACAAATTGAGTTCCTGCATATTTCATCATAAAGGAGTTATTATAAGTGACGTTCGTGTGAAAGCTTGAATGAAATATAAAACGGGTGCGAAAGTGTAAAACAAACATTTGAAATAAAGACCTTTTGAATTGCAAATTCCATTCCGCCGCGTTATTAAATGAACAATGGTTTTAGAAGAATCAAGTGGGCATCATGAAATTCATAACTGTCCAAGTGTTACGACAGTTAACTCCATTGTTATTGGCTAAACAAACAGAAAATTCTGAATACTTGCGTTACTTTCATTTTCTACAGCCCTAGTAAAACTTTTACTTCTATTCAAAAGTTTTACTAACTGAATTTAAATTAAAAAACTTAAGTTAAATTAGTAAAACTTCCTAGATTATGTTGAAAAGGAACCTCTTTTTGTGATGTAGGCCACCTCAATTTTATTCCAGTTTTAATTTATATACTTTTCCGTAGAAACTAGAGATTTTACATATTATTCCGCAACTTTTACATGTCGCACTGTTGGCCATGAGGTCTCCCAATTACTGGAGGAATGAACATTAACGCTTGTTCAGGATGGATTAGAGGAACATCCAGACACAAAAAATACATACATACATACATATATTCACCCTGACTCCAAAAACGGTAACATGAATACATGTAACTTAGTTTAGAAAAAACACCTCACACATCTACTAAGTTTGTCACTAAATGTAAATTTTAACTATGACGATTTTGCATGTGGCGTTCTAAAAAAAGGCAAAATATAATTCTTTTTATAGCAGAGCAGAGAAACTAGCATGCGTGTCACCTGGTGGTAATCACCACCGCCTATAGGCATCCAAAACGCCGAAGGCGTAGAAGATGCGCAGATCATATCACGCTTATAAATTTCGTTTATATATTTCAAAGTGAAATTAATTAAACTACTACGACCTAAGGCTCGGCGGATGAATGGAAAAGACGGGCTAAATCGTGAGGCTGACAGATTTAACGGACGGTTTGTTGTAGGCATGATAATGTAGATTACTTATTGAAGTATTTTTTTGGATATATTCACGCCTATTCCCCTGCAGGTTGGCAGAGACCTCAGAGCTCCATCCACTATCATGCATCGCAGCGAAACGGCTATCCATTAGTCGCTTTTCGCCCTTCGTGAGAATCAGGACGTGACGGGTGGCGAACCACATCGCCATCATTTTCAACAAATTAAGTATATTAAATTCGTCTTAGTGAATCCCACGAGCCGCAAGGGAGGATGTAGGTCAGCCCGGGGGAACCCGATCCCGGGACAGTCGGCACGCTTGCGACTAGGCTCGCCCCTAGCCGCGCATCCATCCATTGGCACGGCAGACCGTGGATTGGCGGAAAGTTTGAAGTAGATCGAAATATATTTCTAACATAAAAATTCCTACGTTTTAAATAATGTTCTCATTACCGCATCGGAATAAATATACGTATTTATTTACCGATAATTGTTCTTAGTGTACTTTATCATACCAATACGCCTTGAATAAGTGAGTCGTCAATGTCTATTACTCCAGCAATAGAAAGACATCGTGTCTAGCTACGGTATACATTTGAAACGTAAAAGAAAACCCTAAAGCGATTCCTGAAGTGACGTTATACATGACATCAATACTTTATACCAATAGTAAAGTACGTTCAAATCGGAAGTGACAGTGAATGGGTCAGTGTCCTATGGATAGAGCTTGGGCGTTTCTCACAGACATTAAAGCAAATCAACTCTATTGTAGAGTGCAATAGGGTCCGTATTAAATAAAGCAATGAATTGATGAATCAATCAAACGAAGATAGTTCACAAGTCAAATATACTAAGACGCTAAGAGACGTAATGTTTTTTTTTTCAAAAACACTAACGTCGCAGGACTTTACCCGCATACTTACATCAGTAACGTTATGTTTTTATTTCATTTTCATAATCTTATATTATTATTAGTTATATTTTTTAATTGTGGTAGCGTATTGTAGAATATAATTCAGTTTAAGCGTATAGGACAGTGATATCAAATAAATGCGTGTATCGTGACTTATTAAGTTGACTGCAAAAGTTCATCATATTGGTTTTGGTAAAATTGCCACCATTTTACCCCTGTCACCTTACGTGACAGGCTGATTATATAAACTTATAAAACCTCAAAAGAGCTTGAACCGAGAGCCGTAAAATCATTAAAAAAAACTAACGTCGCTGAAGTCATGTTAGGAATTTTAGTTAAAAACTTCCAAATTGAATAGACATTAACCAACCAAGCTTGTCCAAGGAAGATTGGCAAGACACCCAGACTTAGAACAATTACCTATGATCCATTCATATGCCCGATGCGGCAATCGAAACATGAACGTTGACTCCAAAGCGCTAGTTTTCGCTACTGAGCCAATGAGGTCGTCTGATTGATCTATACAATAAAAAAAACAAGAAGCAAAAATATAATGAACACGCCAGTTGTGTCAGAATTTGAATACGAACCGTTGACAACTGCCGCTGAGGCATGGTAGGCAAATAAAACTATTTGGACTTATCATTTAAATTCTCGCCATAATCGTTAGTTTCACGTCTAATCTAACATTATCGTGTAAGATTATAAACTACACAACTTAGTTATGTTATATATCTGTTTGTCCAGCCCTCCGTAGGGCCCTACGTGTGACGTCAATTATGATGAAATGTTACACGATATCAATTGAAAAAAATTAAATACGTTGTTATGTTATCGAATATTAAATAACAAACTATTAATTGTCCAAGTCAACTGACACGACTAAATCCTATATAAGTTCGAACAAAGTATATATTTTTCAGACGTATATACACAATATAGTATGAAAGTAGACGATCTAAAAGACTGTGGTGAAGCTTACCGCCTTCGGAGTCAATTGTCGCGGGTGCAATTTCCGCGTTATCAATATATGTACATATTGAAGCAAAAAAAGAAAACGTAGTGAATCTCAAAATGAAAACTTACCACTAGAGCCAAAAAATCTTTAAAAATTTAAGAAAAAAATGTATCTGATAACACAAAAACAGTCAGTTTCAACGCTGTACAAAATTTTCTATTGATCGTAGAGCTATGAGACTAAGACAATTCGATACAGTATTTTTTTGTTCCGAATATGCAATAAAAATATTTTGATATCTGTGTTATTAACAGCATTTTCGCTTTTTTGATTCGATATGTACATGCATATAACCTACGGGTATTTATTTATTCTTGTCCGCAAAACTTTTTTGGACTTGGATTTTTAATTTAATATAAATTTTATAAATATAGAGAAGAACTACAAGCTCCATACAATTGCTGTCGCCCACTTTACTTCTTTAATATGAATAGAAAGTGTTTCTGCCAAGTGTGCCAAGTTTCTCAGAAAAAAAGGCAAATAATATACCATTGTTATAGCCGGATGTGAAGTTAAAATGAATATTATAATAGCAGAGATTATCAGCCTCTGATAGATGTTTGTCGATGTGTGCATGGTATTGTTCTGTTGCCATTAACAAAAGCTTCGAACAAAGCGGCCTTGCTCACATAACTAATTAGGTATATTCCAAATGTTTCTAATTATTTTGTCTTCTAAGCTTTGAACTGACCAGATTCAGGCAGCTACTTGGCAGTTTCGTCCATGAGTGCATTAGAATGACCAGATGAGAGGGAGAGAACAGGGAGAGGCAAGACTTTGTAATTGTAAAGCGTATAAAATCTACCTCTTTTTACCAGTCGTGGTCATCATGAGGTAGTGTTGCCTCATGATGACCACGACCGCTTTGTCAAGCGACTTAAAAGAAGTAATAATAATTTTTTTTATTGCTATTTTAGTATTTTCAATAACATGATTTTTCAATCGTCATAAACGTAACTACCTTGATACTGTAGTGATACATTGATAAATGTATCACTAATGTAATACAACTTTTTGTTTGAATATATTAAATCCTTTTATATTATATTACTTAAAAAAGAAATAAATTCTTTTATAAAAACAAAAGGATTAGATCGAGTGATGTCTCGGATGTAACAAAATGTTTAAAAAGAAGTAATATAATATGAAAGGTTTTAATATATTCAAATAAAAAGTTTTATTACATTAGTGATACATGTATCAATGTATCACTACAGTACTTAGCTGTCGACATTGTCTTACCAAGAAGGTTATTAATAAAGCCTAATTTAGTCTATGAACGTTGAGCAACTTTCCAATGAATTATAGATTTCATTACATTATAACATATATATTGGTGTCTTGACGAATCTTAAAAGAAAATATAATCTAATTCAATTTTTGTATACAAAGTTAAAAAAAAATCGTATATAATATCAAGTCCAAACACGTTAGAACAGTTGTTGACGTGTTGATGTGTACATTTGATTTTGTATTCATTAAATGTGGATACGATAAAACTCTTGTTTATAAAACTTTCGGAGACTTTTAAAATTAAACTTATATCGCGTAGTTTTAGAGTTCTCTGTTGTCTGTATGTGTAATGCATAGTTTTTTTGGGTTGAATAAAACGACTAAAAATAGTTCAATTTTATCTTTTAAAGCATATATATATATGTCCCACAGTTAGGCACAAGGCTTTTGATTTTTGGAAGAATAGGCATTATCCTACGAAGCCTCCTGTATTCGGACCAAATATCTATCGGCCAGATATAACCGCGAATAGAACCCGCGATCATTGGCTACGGAAACGCATGCTTCGCCACTCAACCAAATGGGTCAATTTCATTTATGTTAACGTAAAAATAGTTTCATGATAGATGCGACAAACAATGTATATTATATTTTTATAATAAACATAGCTGGTTAAATCAAATATAAAAATAAGTAGATTCCTACATAAAAATCCTTCTATTGTGATCACCGCTGCCACCGTCGGCGCAACCCCTAACAGTTGAATACGCCCGCCTGACTTATTTCCCCGCACCGAATGTTAGCCCCACGGCCATAGATTCATGGGATAATTAAATATTTATGTCATCGCAGACTGCACCAACGACTCCCGTGGCCGGAGTTAATTAAGACGCTAGTCAATTTTATTTTTATAGTTAAAATTGATATATTACCTTATATATGATTTCACATTTTAAGCAATATATTCTTTAAATTGAAATAAACCGTTAGTTAATCTATATTTGATATTAATTTAGTTTCTAAAACGAAAAATTGAGTTACATACCTGTTTGTTAATTAAGATCCTAGTTTCTTTGGCTCATCCCGTTTTGGTTTATTTAAACACAATCACGATTTTAAAGAAAAAAAATAACAACTATATGCACACTTAAAACGGTTAACGACAACCGTTTAACAGAAGGCACGAAAGGAAATCGAACACAATACCACAAGCACTTATTAATTGTTATTCGAGTACAATATGGCGAAGGAAAACAGATGACACTTCATTATAATTCAGATGTATAAAGCTCGAACTCGAAAGGCTAGTGCTAAGAACAAAAGACGTATAACCTCAACGACCGCTCGGTGTAGACTGCAACGAGTGGGGGCTAATGGCTGAGGAGCGGTGCGGGGGGAGCGCAGCAGGGGGCGCTCGCTCCGGCGTTCACAGGCGTCGAACCAGCCTGGTGCGACGGCCTCTGATAACGAATGTATACAAAGTTGACGATAGCAAGATTTACCAACACGACTCCCGGTATAAAAATGACCATACTTACAGGGTAGTTTATAGATCAAATGTATACTTAAGAATAACAATATCACATACAAACAAATTAAAAAAAAATGGAAAAAGCTACAGTAACTGACCCTAGTTACTATAACTACAACTTTAATAATAGTTTTCCAATTAAATTAAATTCAATAGAGTATTTATTACTTTTAAATTAGTACAAGAAGTGAACTACTAAATGTATGTATACTCGGATAGTTGATAAGAGACCAAAACAAACTCTACAACGGATGTTGAAAACTTGATAGCTCTTTTTCCAGAGCCACCCGAGCTCGTGCCAAAGCAAACAAAAACAAAAAGCGACAGAGTTTCGTTACGCCTTACGTAATTAAGGAGCATATGGTTGTCTTTCAAAAGACTATGAATATGGCGTCTGAATAGGCAAGAATGATTTATTTGAAGATTACAAATATTTTATGATGCACTAAAAAAATCAAACTATTGTATTTAAATTAAATTTTGAGTCAATAGTATCTGTGTATCCAGAAGGAATAACGTACCAAGATTGCGAAATTTTTATGTGTTTAAATTATTTGTTCTTTATTTAAATTGCAATGTTATAATGAAAGAATTATCCGCCAATCCATTCTGGACGAGCGCGGTGGGTTGATGTACATTCCTCGAGAAATAGGAGGCGCGTGCCCAGCAGTGGGATATGTATGAACTGTGTAATACGTCATAGAAGAATTGAATGCGTTACGATAGAGACCAAATCTAAATCTTCAAAACAAAAATTGAAATTGTATGTCTCTGGAAATTTTTTGGATTTCTTAAACAATATCTAAAAATGAAGATTTCATTTAAAAAAAGAAAGAGCAGCATATAATAATAATAAGAAAGCTGTGTATAATAATAATGTATTAATGTGAAAGTTACTCTAAAATGTATATTTTACCTTTGATATCGGTTATTTTAAAAAATATGTTCTGTGAATAACGATAGCTTGTTTACTTATGTTTAACGAAACAACAAAATTCAAATGATGAAGTTAATCTGCAGCCTTTCTGAGTGCAAGGACAACTTTACCACAAGGTGATTCAATGATGATGATTTGTTGCCATAATTCGCGCATTTAGCAGCCGATTGGGGTCGCAGATTGGTGTTTATTCTCTAATAAGCGCTGCCGCCTATCTTTAATTTTTTAATTAAGTATATTTTAGAATATTTGTTCTCAAAGACACCTCATATGACACTCACGGAAAGAAATGGTATGCACCTCTTCTGTGTCGAGACACAGCAATAATAAACATAATAAATATAAACATAATAAAGATAACGCAAAAACCTAGTAAACCGCATAATTAAAACTTACTACCAGAGCCAAAAAAAACATTTAAGATTTCTGTAAAAATTGTATCTGATCAGTCAAAAACAGTTTCAACGCTGTACAAAATTTTTTATTGGTCGTCGAGCCAGGCCATTGGCTTGAGTATTTTTTCTTATCCGAATATACCATAAATTTTAAAAGTCTAATTATAATCAAACAATATACTTTATAGTGACGCAAAAAGTATATTGTTTGATTATAATAAGACTGCCGATCGTCCCGGGATCGGGCTCCCCCGGGTACTATGGTTCCTTACCTCAGCATGCAGGGCTCTGCTGGGGCTGACCTCCATCCTCCCTTGCGGCTGGTGGGATTCACTAAGATGAATTTAATATACCTAATTTGTTGAAAAATGACGGCGACGTGGTTCGCCACCCGTCACGTTCTGATTCTCACGAGGGCGAAAAACGACCAATGAAGAGCCGTTTCGCTGCGATGAATGGTAGCGGATGGAGCTCTGTGGTCTCTGCCAACCTCTGCGGGGGATAGGCGTGATTATATAAAAAAAAATTAGACTGTTAAATCTCTTAGAGATGGATGTTGCAGAAATCGTGTGTTGTGTGTAAGCGATACAGTAAACCTGTTATTTTTAACCGATACACTCAGTTAAAAGCAAACGGGGCACCACACTCCTGCTCACGTTTTGTTACCGAGCTAAATATAAATCGTGAGTATGACTTCAGTTTCTTGTTACCAATTATTTGAAAATTACCTCCATGACTTCTGAAAACTTTTAACTGAATAAAATTTGGACTAATAGGGGTTAATTTTCGTCAAGAATTATCGATGACCTACTTCTGGTAAAACACGCGTTGTTTGGTTTATATCTTTGGTTTATTTTTGAATATAAATTTAGGAAGTAATTACATACTGTACAGATATACTAACAATCTTTGGAGCAGACGAGTGCTGGAGTGGAGACCGCGTCTTGGCAAACGTAGCGTTGACCGCCCATCGGCTAGATGGTGCGAATATCTCCGCAGGGCGGCTGGCAGAAACCGGATGCGTGAATATCGGGCTAGGTGGCGCTTCTTAAGGGCTTCTTAAGGCCTATGTCCAGCAGTGAACTGCTGCAGGCTGTTGATGATGATGATATACTAACAAAACGATACCATTTCTATTATTAATAAATATTTCTGTCTGCCTATTTCATTAGATTAATTAAGCTAGCATCAATTGGTATTTGCAAGACTTTATCTTTATTAAAACCGTAATCATACTTCCCTTGTTTATCTTCCTTGCACACAATCCTTAAATGCTACCTTTAATTTCTCCTTACTGTTATTTTCTTACTACTTGGACTTGGCGTCCATTTCTTCTTATCCAATTATTTCAAATTTATTATTCCAGACAGATCAATTTTTAGTGATAAGACCGCGTATAGATAGATATTTTTGTTACTGTTTTTATTTTATTTTTTTTGTTTCTTTATTTACTGTCTTTATTTCTATTTAACTTTTTTTGTGTACAATAAAAAAATACGGATAGACGCTGCGATTAATCATAAACATGATAAAATTATCGTTTACTTATTTTTCTTTACTTGGCAAGAATATAATGCTAGTTTGAGTATGCAGACGCTTTTCATACATTTTGAAGTGCCAAGATTGCCTAGTAATTAAGGCCGCAAAATATAGAGCGTAAATGTAGGCCCAATAAGTTGTGATTCTTATATTTAGCTCAAAGCAGACTTTTAACAATCGCAACATGGTAATGATAGTGGTAAAATACACATAATAATTGTTTCTGAATATTTTTTATAAACATTTTGTGGTGGTAGAGTCAGGGTAAAACGACTGGCTCAACCGGGGAAGTATCGCACTCTGACAGAATATCAGCGTTAAATGGTAGAATTTTACTGTATGACCGTATGGTGAGAGCAGGGATCCGGAAGCCCAACTACTTTCCCCTTTCTGTATTTTCTTCTCTCCGGCTCATCAAATCCTTCTTCCTCTTCCATTCCTCGCTTATATCCTAACGTAGACAACGTGTCTGCAGTACCTTTATGGGCCAGTCGCTTACAATCAGTTAACCTTCTTGCTCGTTTGACATCTTTTTTATAAAAAATTGTAAGAACTTTTTTGTGATAAACACCAAGTATGACGGAATTGTAGAACGACCGCCCCAATACACAATAGCTTAGTCATGAGACGCAAGCGAATGGTCCAGACACACGCGGGCGTCCCGTTTTAATGAATGCGTTGTCGCTGATTCATAAAATGCATCGTAAAATCAAAGCGGCCAGTCAACTGTTAAATTACTTCCCACTCGCATGTAAATAATGACTGGTTGCGTCTACATTTTAAGTGATTATAGTAATGGAAGCTCCCTCCATTATCAGTATTCAAATAAATTATGAAAATGATATAAAAGGATATAAACGTTAATCACGCGACACTTAATGAGTCATGACTATATATGAGTTCGGGTAAAGCGCAATGGAACCCAATTGCCAATAAATTACCATGTCACAGTGTGATAAGATGATAACAGCAACACATTTTTATATATAGAAGTACAAATTATATCTGAAATACTGATTACATTTTGAGTTACCTATTGCAAAATTTAAACGTAATTGCGAAATATCGGAAGAAATTCAAATTTGGAAAACAAATTTGTTGTGGAAAAATTAAGCTGGTGGGCGTCGAAGTCAAGAACATTTTCCAAAAAAATCGGTGCTTGCCTTGTCGACACCTCAGGTGTCTTAGGGGCTTTTTTTCGGTCAACGTACTAATCTTGAAATACAGTAAGGTAATACCGCCAGCATTCTGGGTTTTAACATTTACACTTATGTATCGATAATGAGGATTTTATTTATTTGTTATATTTATTTAAGTTTCAGATATAACACGTCTTATATATTTATTTAAGTTTACATTATAATTGTATTATTTTATCTCTAATGAGATACATAAAGGTTATTCTAATTAACAATCAAAGTTATGGTAAAAATTATTTAATGTAAGATGAGCAGCGAACATAAAACTTTAGGAATAAGTAATTGAAAAACTTTAACAACAATAAGCCAGACGTCATACTGTGCGAAAAAGCTCATCTCCTGCACCGCCAAAGAGGCAATAAACATAAGAGGGGCCACACCCGTGATCACAAACGTGCCGATCTCCGTCCAAACGTACTAGTTGTATTTTCAGGCGACACTTTGTAGGCAAACACGAAGGAGATTTATTGCCAATCTGCGTGTGCGGCGTTTCCTTGTGTCATTAAAACATATCTATTTTAGTAACGCTCATGTTACTGTCAAACTAACAGTTTATTTATCGCATAATATAGACAAACAATAGCTTGTAGCTTAGAAGTTAAAGTATTTATCAAGATTTTTGGGTTCAAATATCGATGAAAGCAAAAATTTGTTTTAAACACATAAATTTTACCTTTTCCATCAACTCAAAGGCAGAGAATGCCTTACGACATTAAATCCGCCTTTGTACTAAAACTGAAAATTAAGAATAAATAACTAAATTGATTTTCGTGTCTCTGGACGTAATTTGTCTGGAATATATTGCATTCAAATTCTCCATTTCCTTTAAAAAAAACGTTCTATTGGATGATGGAGGATTAAGACGAGAGAGCATATTCTGTATTCGCTAACACTTAAGATACTTTAAATGTTATATATATATTCTGCGTCGTCTGCACTTCTGATAAAGGAGCTAGCCATAGCTGTATTGGCTGGGATAAAACATACATATATTTATGTATGCTATCGAGCCCACAATCCTCGGTTGGGCTTGCGAATATTTTACAAAGAACGTCTAAATGTTTTTGAATTCCTGTTTACAAGGTGCAGAAACGGATGCAGCCAAACCTGATTCGGCGAGCATCACATTTGATAATTGCTTAATAAGGTTGGAATCATCGAGGTTACTTTTAAATTTAGCATAGTAAGCCTACCAACAATATATACATACATTAGTAGCCGACAGTTCCAATGGTCGTATATTTTTAACTTCAGCAGAGCTCCACCGTAACGTGCAAAGTGCGGGAGAAGTTTCACATTTTTATTACCTCACCTTACAACTAACTTCTTTACTTTTCTTTCTTAAGTAAATATGTTCCCATCATCCGCCTGAAATAAAAGAACGTAATATGTTTTAACCACTTAGCATATAATACGACTTTCGGAGTGAATAGTCTCGGCTTCAATTGCCGCATCAAAACTACTATATGTATTTTTTTTCACAGCCCATAAATGCCCCACTGCTGAGTACGGGCCTCATTTCTGGAGGAACGGACATTAATCCAACACGCATGTCCAATGCGTTTTGGGGGAGTTCGAACTCGCGACCATTGACTGTGTGCGGGGTGCGTCGCCACTGAGCCAATTGGTCGACTTTATACAACACAGAGTGATTTTATTTTTTATAAAACCAGAGACAAGTTCAATGCGAGTAGTTTTAGTAGTACGAGGGAAAATAGCAATTTATACCGTTATAAAGGAAGGCCACACGTGCGCCGAGGGGTCTTCCCTTAATGCACACACGGATGCACTGTCTGAGCAAAAGTCGACAGATGTGCAGTGCGACTAGCAACGAGCGACGCCCCAACTTCTCAATGTGGCAAAGAGCTGCCTTGTTATTTCTATTCACCATACATATATTTCCCTTATAAATTGATTCATTGAAAAAGCTTCACGTATATCGGCAAAGTGTTTAAAATAAAAAAAAAATAAAAAAATTTAACAAACTATCCTTTTCTCCATTTTTACCCTTTTTACGTGCATACTTTATGTCTTATTTCATTTTATTATTATTATATTTAGGAATTGTTTGGAATAATTCCCGCCGCCGAATACCACAACCGCACAACTCGCCGTAAACAAAAATTTCATCCCTACCACCTGGATGAGTGGCGATCTACTACGGTGCGTTTCTCTCGTAACTTCTTTCCACGCACCACCAATTTGTGGAATCAGCTACCCACGGCGGTCTTTCCGAACCGTTACGACATTGGAACCTTCAAAAAACAAGCCTATACATACCTAAAAGGCCGGCAACGCTTCCGCGACTCCTGCGGTGTCGCGGTTGTCCATGGGCGGCGTTGATTGCTTTCCATCAGGCGACACGCTTGCTCGTTTGCCCTCCTATCCCATAAAAAAAAATTCAATAAGTTCATATGTTTTCATAAATAAGTCTAATAACTCTTTGGCATTAGTAGAATTCTTATTACTCCAAGCGAAAGATGTTAGAAAATACTCCTATGTTAGAAAAAATGTTTCACTATCAAAGGGGAAAAACTTAGACTAGATAATAAGTTCAACCTTAAACTAGGACTTTTCCCGCCAACTTACATCAGTAACGTTGTTTTTATTTTATTTTCAAAATCTTTTATTATTATTAGTTATATTGTTTAATTGCGGTCGCGTATTATACAATATTGTTAGGCTAAGGGGTATAAGTGAAGTGATATGAAGTAAATGCGTGTATCTTGTCTTTTTGACTGAAAAAGATGTAGAATGTTTTGGTAGAATACCCATTACATACATAGACGTAACGTGATAAACTGACTAGTTATATTTTAAGAGATTTGACGACCGATTGGTTCAGTGGCGGGGCCCTCCGCCCGCGGAGTCAATGGTCGCGGGTTCGATTCCCGCATCGGAATAAATATTTATATGGATTTTAAATGTTTATTCCGAGTCTGGTAACCCCCCCAATCCGCATTTCCTTTCCTGCCCCTTCCTTTCTTCTCTATCCTTTCCCTTCCTCTCCGCCAATCCACGGTCTGCCGTGCCAATGGATGCGTGGCTAGGGGCGAGCCTAGTCGTAAACGTGCAGATCGTCCCGGGGTCGGGCTCCCCCGGGGACTATGGTGCCTTACCTCAGCATGCAGGGCTCTGCTGGGGCTGACCTCCATCCTCCCTTGCCGCTCGTGGGATTCACTAAAGACGAATTTAATATACCTAATTTGTCGAAAATGACGGCGACGTGGTTCGCCACCCGTCACGTCCTGATTCTCATGAGGGCGAAAAGCGACCAATGACGAGCCGTTTCGCTGCGATGAATGGCAGCGGATGGAGCTCTGTGGTCTCTGCCAACCCCTGCGGGGATAGGCGTGAATATATAAAAAAAAAAAAAAAAAAGATTTGATGTTATCGTATTTTACTTGACACTGGCATATTAGTTATAACTAATTGCCATCAAAGAAAAGAAAATAAAACCATAAACTAAGTAGTCTATTGCCATTTTAAGTCTCATTTATTAACTATATTATATATATAAGTTGTAGAGCCACGCTGCAGACGAATACTTTGTCAAGAATGGCGTATTATTTGTCTGTAGCATGAATGGGCCGGCTCGCCCGGAGAAGTACCACACTCCCGCAGAAAACCGGCGTCTGAGTGGTAGCTTAGCTACCGCGCTTCGTACGGTGAGCGGTCTGAGTTCCAGAGGCCCAACACCCTCCCCCTCCCACTCCCCTTCCCACTCCCACAATAATGTTACTTTCCTTAAAGATCGGCAACGTTTCCTCACTTCCTATGGCACTGCGGATGTCTATGGGCGGCGCTGATTGCTTTCCATCAGGTGACACGCCTGCTCGTTTGCCCTACATCCCATAAAAAAACTGCCATTCCGCTTTATTAATTAACGCTTATATTAATTCTAAAGCCGACAATGCATCTGAGACGTCTCCGGTGTTGCGGATGTGTATGGGGGGCGGTAACCCGCATGTTCGTTTGTTTATAAAAATAAAAATGAACTGTTTCCCAAAACAAAATTGTAAAACCTTCCCTCGTGCTTATTTGAATAGATTTTTAGACTATTTATTTATTTATTCTTTTTCATTCATATAATTGTACATAGCCGGAGTTAATGCCGGAAGGCATTCTCTGCCGATTTTTGAATATTTAGGTACAATATAAATAAAAAAATAATTAAATACATACTTATACAAAAACATAAATATATTTTATCAAAATATATACTACACGTATATATGATGGAGGGGATATATAAAAATATGATGGAAGCGGAGATTTTAAAAACAAATCTTTCATTTTACCGTTCAAACAAGGTTTGCTAGGTCTAGGTCTCTTTTATAACATCAGACAAAAGATTTTGCCTTACAATTTAGTTATGTGTAACTTTAGTAACTAAAACAAGAAAATTCGAATAATGCAATAACTGTCCGTAACAATTCGTTATAAGCGCTTGCGTTATTATCAATTACACGCTGGCCGAATAAATTCAAATCAACGTTGATTTCATATTATATTCTGTTTTGGTATATATTTTTTCTAAACACGTTAGTATTTCTAAAACTTGTAGTCATCTACCTAATTATCAGACTTCGAAAGTTTATATGAGTAAATGTTACAAGAATAACCAAAAAATTAATTTTCTGTCAGTTTTGAGAATTTTTTATAAAACTATATTTCACTATCAGTCCACGGCAGTCCTATGCTAGACATAGACCTCACTCAAACCGCGCAATCTAGCCCGATCTTTGGTTACATGCTCACAAAACTACTCCCTCCAAAACTATCTTAACTTTAACCCTTTCGCGACATGCTATTTTCCTACTAAGTATGCCCACAAGACGAGCAGTTTTCGAGGTTTGCGGAATCATACGGTAATCGGCCTCTCTACAAGAATAGTGTACTGAATTAAAAACATATATTTGGTAATTATATACTTGTGAAAAATAACTTGTCACATTTTTTATCACGAGAATATACGGTTTTCGACGCGAAAAAAAAATTAAAAAAGAGGTTATTCCATCGGATATCGCTTTAGGTTGCATAAACATCTCCCAAGATATCTAAGAAGAGAAAAAGAAATAACAATTTCAAGAAATATTTGTTATTTAAAATAAATTTCAGTTTCAATCGGAATTTGAATCTAGAACTATTGGCTGTTGACGTACACTAACAACTGAACCAAGCAACTGATATATTAATAATTAATTAAGCATCGTTGCTCCCTGAGGTTATTATATGGGTGAATCTTACAGTTACTTAGAATGGAAAGACGCTACATGTAACTTAAATATTATAATAACTTCTGAAGTGTGTATAAACTTGAATATTAAAATTACGTAAGGTGTATAAATATATGACGTAAGTAAGGTGTATAAATAAGAGTCAGTCAAAATATTATTAATTTAGAAAATTAAAAATATTAGTGAATTTCAAATGGCACAAATTAATTTCATAGGTAAATTTAATAAGGTTTACAGGGTTCAGTGAAACACTAAGGACAGACAAGAGTTCAATGATTTCAATGTTTAAGAGGGCAAACTTTAAATACCTATTATGAAATGTCTAGACGACTTACCTTCAGATGAATATAAAGTGTTATTCCTTTAACAATAAATAATAATTAACATTATAAAACTGTATGTGACCACACGACAGACAAGAAAATATCTCTTATGATAATATTAAACATAGAATATATAAATTAAATAGCTCCCTGTTTCTTAAGAAATAAACATTACCCCACCACGTTAGCCAAGGCGGATTGGCGGAACACCAAAAATCGGAATAACTTGTACGTCATATCCAAAGGAAATAACCGCACAGAAAAAAGCGCAATGTGACATAAGCCCACAAGAAATATCCGCACGTAGAAAATTGGGCACATGGATTAAATAGCACACGGAAATAAACTCACATGTATAAATGCGCAAATTTTAAAATTTGCAGTAAATTTCTGTGCAGTTATTTCATGTGCACTTTTTACCGGGAAACAGGCCATAGATATATTACCAATAGGATCAACAACAGCACATAAAACCTATGCATTACGAAAACTTTATAAAATCAAAACAAAATTGAATTCAGTTTGTACCGAACGACCTCATAAAATTTAAGTGTATACGGGTAAAGCTATAAATGCTCTAAACGATAGTCGCTATAAATCTGTTGACCGGTAATTTTTCAACAGTTGGTGTTATTCACCGATCTCGCTCGTATCGGTTATTAGATAACCACTTGATTCAGTAGTAAGGGCGAAAATTTATTAATAAAAAGTACATTATTTTACTATGGTTTTGTTACGTAGGCATTTTTTTTTTTGGAGTGTGAAAGGTTTTCTCGTTAACTCGTTTTTTAAACAAACACAACACACAAAAATAAGTCTTTTATATAAGTCACTATTTTTTTTATGGGATAGGAAGGTTAACGAGCAGGCGTGTCACCTGATGGAAAGCAATCAACGCCACCCATAGACTTACCCAAGCGTTGCCGACCTTTAAGGAAAGTTTCATTATGGGAGTGGGAATAGGAGGGGGAGGGGTAGATGGAGGGGGAGGCTGTTGGGCCTCCGGAACTCGGCCGCTCACCGTACGAAGCGCGGTAGCTAAGCTACCATTCAGACGCCGGTTTTCTGAGGGAGTGTGGTACTTCCCCGGGCGAGCTGGCCCATTCATGCTACAGACAAATATTGTGCCATTCTTGACAAAGTATTCGTCTACAGCGTGGTTCTACCACTATTAGACTAAGAGCTGAAAATCTAACCTCTACTAGCCTTTCCTACATTTCTTTAATTTTCTTACGGCCTTCTCTCATCCTTTCTCCAAGACAGGTTATATTTAATGCCCTGATTATCGGCTATAATTACTTATCATCAGATAACGCGCTTTGTTTCTTTTTCTTATAAATAAAAAGATTCCTGGGCACATTCCCCTTCTCAGTTTTACAGGGAAGAAGAACACTGACCATTACGGGATTCAAATCCAAATATATAAGGCCCTAATCTACATAATAACGTTGGAATTTGCATATAAAACAAATACCGATATTTTATTCATTCGATCATATATGTATGCCCAAGCCTACACATTCCTTAAAGGGCGGCTACGCATCCGCAATGCCTATGGCGCTGTAGATGTCAATGGTTTGCTTGTTTGCCTTCCTACCCCATAAAAACCCAGTAAAAATAAATAGAGAAGTTTATTGGTGACACGTTTTTCCAGAAACTTAATGCTATACTTAAAACGTAAAAAATATTATATTGTGCACATAAAAGAGAGAGGAAACAAAAAAAAAAGAATTTAAAAAGTGCCACAAAACGGTTCTTGCCTAGCGTAAGCCTCATTCTATTGGAGCACCGGGCGCTGGTTTTCGCAGTAACCAAAACACACATAATATGACGCTAATTATAACCAGTAGGAAGCGAAACGAACTGTTAAAAGTGATACTTACAAGCTGATCGATATCTTCCACCCATCAAATTACTCCGTAATCCGAGCCGGTAATTACTCAATTTACTGAAGACAGGAGGCGACGCTATCAGACCGCCGCTTACTAGATTATGAGGCGGGTATAATTCAAATAGAACGCACGGCTCAATGAAAGCCCTTGAATTAAGATGTCGTAAAATCTATTTAAATTTTAACTTTCATCTTTCAACGACCCCTCTGTTAGAGCAATAACACGAAACGAAAATAACAACGGGTTGCCGTAAAAGGTTACTTGTCAGCATGCAGGTCACTTTAAAAGCGACGAGAAATTTATTTGTATAAATAGTTTTCTTAAAACTTAGGTTCCTTAAAAAATAGACCTTAACCTAAGAGGAATGGTATCGTAAAGCCTGGACAGTGACTCTCAAGTTATAAAACATGCTGCTCGTACCGGACAGAAAAATACTTAGAAAGATTCTCAGCAGAGATTATGTACCAACGCCAAGATAATCGAATACACATAGACTCTATTGGTGCAAACACCTAGAGAGCATGGAGGAAGATCACACTGCAAAAAGAACATACCAGGAGGAAAAAGGGATCGGTCGCCTCAGGTATTGATGGAGCTATGCGGTGATTGCGGATTTCAATAAGCTTCAAATCAACAATTGGTACGGGACCGCACAAGACTGTATACAGTAGTGAGTTCACTATCGGAGTCTAATACACACTTCAAGTCATTGAACCAAGGGAGTCAATGTACATATATAAAAATAAGTGAGTAAAACCTACATCGGTCTTTTAAAAGCTCATCTGTATAACTGTAATGTACTTTACAATAGGTAAGTCGAAATGCTTAATAGAAAAAATTAAGTACTGGCAAAATTATAGGTTATATATCGAATAATCAGAGAGAAAATGAAGAGAATAATCAGTAAACGCATGCTCACTCTTGTCTTCACTTCATGTACATGATGTCCACAGGATGACGCCACGCCTCACACTACTAGAGAGACCACTACTAGAGTTTCTTCGTGATTTCATGGCTAAAAAAATAATAAGTCGTTTCGGCGATATCTTCTGATCGCCCAGGTCGCCGGATTGTGGCACAGAATACTGTGGCTAGAATGTAACAGCCTACGGAAGTCCACTACTGGACATTAGGCATCATCAAGAAGCCGATATTAGCACGATCTTCGGCTTCCTTAATCCAGTTTCTGTCAGCCACAATGCGCTGATCGTCGCATGCATCTAGCCGGGGGGCGTCCCATACTACGTTTGCTTGGATGTGGTCTCCACTCCAACAAACTTTAGACAAAATATATTTAAAAAAATAAAACCAGCACTTCACTTTTTCGTAAAAGTTATTGAATTTTATTTAGGTATATCTATTGTAGTTTTTTTTTTATTTTTTATGTTTGAAAAGCTAAATCTGCCACCGAACTAATACAGGAGAAGAGGACAAGAGCAGAAATATTTATAAACAGTGATCACGACCCAAATACTGGCTCAAATGAAGAACTATTTCGATACAACGGAGGCAAAAACTATTTCCAGACAAGATGTACGCCAGGTGAGTTTAGAAATAACCCCACCGTCCCACTCGTTACACCCCTCTGAATCTATTAACATAGATGAGTTGTTAATGAATCTCTAACGAGATTTAAATATGGTCGCAACTTAGCAATGTTCTCGATCCACTACGCTAAGTGGCGAAATGATCGCTTCTTAGGCAAGGGTCGGGGGTTCGATTTCCGAATCAAGATAAAAAAAAATGTATGGCCTACAATTTATTTTATGTCTGGATTTTTATCCGTGCATTTTAATAGTATATTATTTTTTAAGAGATAAGCAAACGCGGACGTGGTTAGCAATTATCATGATGATGATGATGGACATCCACAGTATTAACCGCACTGTAGACACGTTGCCTACTTAAGGTAAAGGATATGAATAATTGGAGGCCAAATTGACTCAGTGGCGAAGCTTCTGCTTCCACTTATCACGGATTCGATTCCCGCATCAGAATAGATATATGTACGGCTGTTTTTCGAAGATTCGGTGCCCAGCCAATCCGCCTTGGACCGAAATGGGAACATAGTTAGCGGAAATATAATAATAGAAGGGAAAGAAGCGAAGAAGGAAAGAAAGGAATAAAATATGAAATGTAATATCAACTTAAACAATACTTTGAAATGAAGACATTCATATATGCAAAATATTTTAGTTAGACAAATGGTTTGTAGACGCCGAATTGATAAAACGTGAAACAGGTAAATTGAAATTCAAATAAAATGGGAAAGGATATGACACAGCTAAAATTGAGGGTAGGAAAGTAAATAATACATTTATATATTCTGAAAATATTTATAAGAAATTGTGTTTCTATAAATTTGAAATAAACATCTTTTTCTTAATTCATATGATGATTTTTGATGACAAAATTAAAAAGAAAACTATTTTCATGAGCTTTTTCTATCTGCCCGCCTGTTTATCCGGGCTAAAGTAGGAAACGGTTCAACCGATTTTGACCGTTCTTTACTAAAGACCTTCGTAAAGGGTGTCTTCGGTTTAAATCTACTACTATAGTCCACGTGAATTTCTTTAAAAGAATTGTACATACCATTTTTATGAATATTTTAAATATTCATAAAAATGTACGAACAGCGAACATACAAAACTTTGTTTTGTAATAAATAACAAACCAGAAATATGAAACGCATGTTCAAACCAAAACAAATAGAAATATAAAAGAATTTAGCGAGCCACTGCAACACTGCCCAAAAATTCAATAACAACATCCACATAAAGGAACCAAAATTGGACATCCATCCAACAATAGCTGCAGATATACCGGAGAGCAGACGCGATGCAAATAACAAAAATCAATACTAACGGGCGAGCATGCCCGACTTGCACAAAATTAACTACCCTCGCGATTTTAGCGCGATTCATATTCGGCGGTTGGCGCATCCAAATGGCACGGCAACACTTGCAAAGTAAAAATAAAGTGCAATCAAGCATAATTTACTCGCAAAATACATGAGTATAAAGCCATAACCAGACAGTGCAGACAGTGTAACAAACGTGATCAGAAACTATAATACAATAGATGACCATACATCCGTTTGTTGTCGCCGACTACTTAATAAAATTTTCAGAAGCTACAGCATAAAAGACCGGTTTCTTCAAGTATGAAAAAAAATTGACTATAATATAGACTGGTTTCATCAGATATGAAAAAACTAATAATATATGTATATTACTAAAAATATGAAAATAAACTTTTATGTTTAACATAACTCCATAGGAATCTTATTTACAATAATGATAGTCGTTATACAGATCCTTATGCGCCCCATGTTTTTATTTTAGTGTGTTAATAAAACCATAACTTAAAAGATTTTTACCTATTTTTATTTTCTCATTTCCAATTTGTTTTTTTTTCAGGAACTATAATGTACGAGACTCGTCAAAACCAACCAAAGAAGCCAATCTCGAGGCGGTTACTAGTAACGGTAGAAGAGTTCCACTGTTCATATGACAGACCCTCGCTACCAAGTTGAAATTATCATAATGGTGTATTTTTACGGGAACTCAATTGGTGTGTGCAAAGTGTTATAACAATCGCTTTAGTAGGAATAGTTGGAAAAGGCGTCGCAAGAGTCGACAAACAAACAAATATAAGAGGTCAAGCTAAATAAAAACGTTTAATAAAAATGTTGTTGTCCGAGACGATAACAACTTCGTTGAAAAGACTCGCGAATAAGAAGCCCGCTAGGTGCAGAAAGGAGCCAAGGATAATAGTAACCACTCAGCGACGTAGGTCCACAATCCTGGGACGATGAAAGTCGCATCATGGCAACAAGAGGCTAGTAGCGATCTAAGCCCTCGAGCGAACTCGAAGCTTGGACAGCTTATTGCAGAAGGAGGACAGATTCGTCATATGTTTATGGTTCAAAAGATTATTTACACTTAGAATTAAAACTATATATGTAAGATTGTGAAGTATCTGATTGTTGTGTATTATGTTCGAGTAATCGAATGAAAGGTGCGAGTGAGAGGATAAAACGAATAGAAGAAGAGAGTTGAAAGGAGGTGAGAGTAGTTGTTGAGAGTGTAACGAAGTTGTAAGAGCTAAAAGGTGTTTATAAAGATGTTAATAACGATGTTAAGGTGAAATATTGTAAAATATATACATAAAAGGTGTTATTAAGAAGACTCAATTCCCCAACCCTACATATATAATATATATTTAATTATTTGTCGTGTGCACAATGCTTATGTCGTCGGTCGCTTGTAACCGTATCGTCGTAATTATCAGAATTCTAACTTGAGAAATATTTTAACTTCTCACTTCTGATACCATCTAACGGATCTTAAGCGTATGCGATGGAATACTTCGTATTTACCTTAAGAATAAAATCTCATTTTATACCAAGTGAGAACAGTTTTAAAAAATTTCTCAAACTACGAAAGTAAATCAGTTCTTGGTTGTTCCTATAACATTTACTCGTACCTACGAATTCTAATAATTAGGTCGTCAATATAACCATGATTTTTAGTTAGCAGGTAAGAAATCTGAGACGAAGAGTTTTAGATCTCTATGAGCGACGGTGACCATCACCACTCACCAGGTGACCCGCATGTTCATTTGCCTGATATGCTATAAAATATGTATTATATGTACTACCAGATAATAATGTTATCGTATATAATGTAGTAGTATATAATAATTAATATTATTTTACGATTTTTAAATCACAATGTATGAGTCGCTCTAGCTTACGGTTTATGATATCCTTGCGGAAGCGTAGCTTTGTGGGGCTTCAACTTCCTCTTTATATAGTGATGGCTTCTACATGTGTCACGGTACACGATCACTAGGATCGTGTGCCGATCATGGGAACATATTTGTTAAGATTTTATTTACTATTTTTTTGTTCGTTACCCCTTATGTGCTTTATTCTCAAGCGCCATATTACAATGTAATTCTGCTAGTTCAGCGATTCAAAATTTGTCTTGACTTCCGATACGGAAATACGCCACTAGTCGGTATTGTGCAGTGTCTCGCCAGCAGGCATTCTTTTTAGAAAGAGAATTGTTGGCGCACTTTTTCCCTGGATAGAGAAACCGCTTGAAAAAAAAATTGTCAATTAACAATTGATCATTTGAGGCAAACGTTAATATGCTACATCGAAAAAAAAATAAGAAACTTTTATTGTCATTGTTTTACATACATATATTTCTAGGCTAACATTTTAGTTTTAAATTTAATCTTGTAAAAATTAACATTGTAGTGTTGCTGCTTATACAAAATCCTTAAGTAAGTAGTGAAGAGGTTTCACATCTCGTAGCTGGCACTTGAGCGAACCCGTTGACCCAGTGCACCGCCTGGGGCAAAAACTTCGTCCACACCTGCCTCTATTGCTATTATAAACACGTAGTTTGAACTACTACTATGTTATTCTTAGTCATATATATTATCGTTTAATTACTAGAATATAAACATCTTATGGTTTTAATAATCAAATATAATATACACATAGAAATTCAGCTCATAACAACTTATCCTATAATAACTAGTCTATACGGTAAAGGTTTTTTATGGGGTAAGAAGGCAAATGACCAGGCGTGTCAACTGATGGAAATCATTGATCGCCGCCCATAGACATCCGCACGCCATAGGCAGTGCGGAAGCGTTGCCGACCTTTAAGGGAAGTGTCATTATGAGAGTGAGAATGGGAGGGGAGGGTAGAGAGAGGGGGGCGAGTGTTGGGCCCCCGGACCTCGGCCGCTTACCGTATGAAGCGCGGTAGGTAAGCTACCACTTAGACGCCGGTTTTCTGCGGGAGTGTGGTACTTCTCATTCATGCTACAGACAAATATTATGCCATTCTTGGCAAAGTATTCGTCTGCAACGAGGCTCTACCACTATTATTTGTGTTAATTTGTATGTAATTCCGGTAAGTAAGTTTGACAAATAATTTATCGAAAGAAATCAAAATTAAAACCAATGCAATAGAAATCGACGGAAGAAACATAAGCGTTTTATTTTAAATAAAATCACAATTAAAGTTAAAATTAAACTACATATAAGTCAACTCTTTTTATGAGTGCTTCACTACAATGGTATATGTCACTATTAAAAAGTTTCAATTTTAATATTCTTAAAAGTAAAAGGAAAAATCTTAGTCAATTATCTCGATTGGAGACGACTAAAAATCTCATTTTTTAAATTTTTATTGAAATATATTAGTGCCAGCGAAGGTTTGTACTAGATGCTGCGTCAGTACTAACGAATAGCTTCGTCTAGACTGCTGTATATTATGAAGCTTGGATATTTTAGAATTTACAACACTCTTATGTTAATATTGTACTTAACCAAAATTTTACTTAGTTTGGCTGATTAAAATTTCTCAAACGTTGTTTTTATTTTTATCACTTTGTAATAAGTAAATATTTAATACAACGCGATAAAAATAAAAGTTGACTTAGCTGGCTGATTCAAATTTCTCCAACATTATTTTTATTTTATTTTTTTATATATTCACGCCTATAATTCCCGCAGGGATTGGCAGAGACCACATAGCTCCGTCCGCTACCAATCTTCGCAGCGAAATGGCTCTCCATTAGTCACTTTTCACCCTCGTGAGAATTAGGACATGACGGATGGCGAATCACGTCGCCGTCATTTTCAACAAAATAGGTATATTAAATTCGTCTTTAGTAAATCCCACGAGCCGCAAGGGAGGATGGAGGTCAGCGCCAGCAGAGCCCTGCATGCTGAGGTAAGGCATCATAGTACCAGGGGAGCTCGATCCCGAGACGGTCGGCAAGCTTGCGACTAAGCTCGCCCCTAGCCACGCATCCATTGGCACGGCAGACCGTGGATTGGCGGAGAGGAAGGGAAAGGATAGAGAAAAAAGGAAAGGGTAGGAAAGGAAATGCGGATTGGAGGGTTACCAGACTACTTATTACAAAGTGATAAAAATAAAAATAATGTTTCAGAAATTTTAATCAGCCAAGTTGAGTACGGGTTTTTATCAGTGATAGAGGGGACTATGCACGAATGGGCTAACTTGACCAGGGAATTACCATACCCACACCGCTATTCTCGTACCTACCATCTTTCGTACAACATGTGCAGGGATTCGAAGGCTCACTCCTTTCCACTTCCTCCTATTCCCTTTCATTATTCACATCATTACCCTAAGGATTGCCATCCTTAGGGTCCGCAGTGTGGTTAGTATTGCAAATGAGAAATCAACCGGTGACACACAGACATACACATATACAAATACTTATGTATATATTATATATATTGTAGCATGTATTTTTAGTATATATATTAGTAGCCTGTACTTGTATTTTAAAAACCTTATCAATTATCAAAATTCACTATTTTTGGAGTTGTCTGTAAGAAATCGCCATTTGTAAACAAACAATATAATATTATTACCAATTATTGTACAACTTTGTACTTCGTGTAATGTTTTTTTTATGGGATAAGAGGGCAAACGAGCAAGCGTGTCGCCTGATGGAAAGCAATCAACGCCGCCCATGGACAACCTTTATTGTATTTTTGCCGACCTTTATTGTATGTAAAGAATTATTCTAAAATATATAGTTAGAATACTTCGTAAATGTATATATTTGTGTGTACATAGTATAATACGTTTATTTGAATAAATAATATTTAAAACTTATTATTTTCTTGTACTTAAACTATCAGTTGACTGATAGAGAACGCCTCCAGGCATTCATTATCATCATCATTTTCAGCCTACGGCAATCCAGTGCTGGACATAAGTTTAACACCCAAGGGCCTTAATTCATCAAGTCTGCTTTATGTATAATATGTGTATGTTAAGAATAAATATTCATTTATTCATTATTTAATAAATTTTATTTAAAAATACCACATAAGGCCAATTTATCTAACTGTGATATTCTCCGGATCGAGCCGGCATTCATACAGGCATGGATCTATCTACTACTATTAACAAATGAACTAAATTTTAATTTACAAATATCTCTAGTGCCAAAGAGATTTGCAGAAATAAATAACTCGTTAAACAGACTCTCCATTGCGTAAGTTGTTGACCTGTCAGTAAGTACTTATTCACCTCGATGAAAGTAAGTCGATTACATGACGCTCTAAATACGCTGACGAAGGGGTCGTGTACCTAAGAAACCCTTTAATCTCAATAGTTATAATTAACTCATAGCTTGTTAATGAAAGTTATAATTAACTAATAGTTTGTTAATAGTTAATAGTTTAATGAAAATTTCCCAATCCTTCAAAATATTAAGTTTTCTCTCTTTGATTTCTTTTCATTAAATTTTCGTTTTTTTATGGGATAGGAAGGCTAACGAGCAGGCGTGTCACCTGATGGAAAGCAATCAACGCCGCCCATAAACATCCGCAGTACAGAAGCGTTGCCGGCCTTTAAGGAAAGTGTCATTATAGGTGTCGGGAGGGTGGGAGGGGGGCCTCCGGTAGTCAACCGCTCCACGGACGAAGCGCGGTAGCTAAGCTACTACTCAGACGCCGATTTTTCTGCGGGTTAATGCATAAGGTTCTTCATTATTATTCAAATTAGCTTAATTGATAAAGCGTTGCGGTTAAAAATATCTATTGTCAGTTTCATTCTACTTACCATTGTACTAATAACATGACCTATTTTCTACTATATGTAGAGTAAAGATCCAGTACGGTGCGTATATTATATATATTGTCAAAACTTCTTACCACTCTAAAAAACGAGTTTACACATTGTTTAGACATTGTGCATAAAATCTATAATATCATGTGCATAAAGTCGTGAGTTCAATTCTGCTTATCATTGGATTACCCACCTACCTACTATTGTTAACATAACGAGAGATAGTAGTAGTTAAATCCTTCTTCTCCTACCACTATTCACTTTCTTACCCTTAAGAATTGATGTATTAACATCAATCATGTTCATAGGCGGCAGTGATAGCTTACCATCTAGTGAACGGCTTACTCGTTTGCCTACCTCTTTCATAAAAAATAAAACATATATAATACAAGTAGACAAGTCTTTGTACGCTTTGTACTCCGCTGCAATCATAAAGAACCAATAATAGAACATAAACGACATTATATCTTTCCAATCACGCCAACACAAAGATAGGGAACAAGAGAGAATGTCTGGGCAATACGAGTTTCTTCAATTTAACGCTCCAAGGAGTTCGCATGAACGAATAATAGTAGGTACGTGATGCACCCGATCTATGAACATCTTGACCTGTATTGGAAAAAAAAGGCTTGACAAGCTACGAGAGCACTTAATATACCTGTCGGCTGTACGGATAACCAAGGTTTCTTTTCATAAGATTCCGTATTGAAAAAAATTGTTCCATCCCCTAAAAAGACAGATACTTTAGAGCCAGACCATACTTTATGGAAATCCATTATTTAGGTGTATAGCCAATAACCTTGCTAAGAGATCAATAAGCTTTCTTTCGCTAGTCACGACAAAATGCGATAATTACGAAAAAGGCTTGCATGAGGAGAGTGATGAGAGTAGAGGAAACAAGGAAAGTATGCCGAGATCGTAGCAGATGGTGTCTCCGCCTACCCCTTTGGGAAACAAGCGTGGCGATATGTATGTATGTATACAATTCTAATTATAATGATTACCAATACTACCAGTTTTCGAAAGCTTTGAAAATATTTCAGTATGCATAAAATGATGGTTCGGCTAAGGCACTTCAGAGGAAACGCGAAATCCAGAACTTGCCAACGTTTCCCAGATGGGTCACATTTAGTTAACGGGCCTCAGAGACGACGTAAAATCATACAACGACGCGAAATATGCTCACTTCCAAACGGGCAGCCAATGACCCTGAGCTGAAGTGTAAGTAGTTTGGATGAGCTTTTAAACCTTATTCGCATATCGAAATACGTCTCGAACAAAGACAAAACAATCAACGTACATGCAAGCCACACAAATATATGAAACAAAGCTAAAAGATTCACAAAATGTAAACAATTTGAACGGGCTTTTCGTTTCGCAAATTCAATGCATTAATAATCATCAGCCAATATTATTTATTCTACACATGAACTGTATATTTCACAAAATACACATTTATAATTTTCATAAACAGCCTACAACATACAATTACGAATGAGCAGTGTCGGAGCGCTTATTATCTCGCGAAATTTAACCGCAAAACCGAAATTTGCATAGCATTTGACTGTAATTTAATATATTCATACATAATTGTAGTACATAAATGAACAGTAGAACAATAAAAAGTAAACACAATAACGCATTAATATAAATAAATAAATAATTTTTAAAAGGGTAACAAAAAATTAATAATTATTTACATTATATTTACTTTGCCTTGTCACGATCGACTGGACTAACCCACGATCAACCAGTCTATTGCGATCAACCGATTAGCCACCCCTGTAATAGGGTAATTCAAATTTAAATTCATATTTAAAAGATTAAATATATTAAGCCGTGACCCTACCCTTTTAGCAAAGAAGCTCAACATAATTTAATATTTATCGACAAATAATTTATAGGGAAAGCAAAGTAATAAAACTATATCACTATTTTTGTACCATGCTTTCCTTTCTTAAATTGTTTTCTTATATAATTTGTATTTAAAAAATAATTCAAACCATTATTAATATTAAATTGCCGATTTGTTTTTTTAACTAAATCTGTTAAATTAAAAAATAAACAAATATAATAATAAACCTCGATTTACACCAGAAGTAAATACGCTATCAGTCCGATAATAATTGGATTAACTTAAATGTATCTCATTCCGATATACAAAGCGTTTAAACATATAAGACGCGATCATTGCCCCCACGGTAACGCTCAACGAGTCGCGTCAATGCAGGTGTATCGGCAGAAGGCTGCATTTAGGGCAATGAATGCCACCTTGATGTACGACTCACTGATCATTACCTCGTATACTTACTTACATGCTGCCATTACAAGTAAATACAAAAAAAATATTGTTTCGTTAATTTTTACAACAGTGGCTAATAGGGATTTACATACATCCGTGCCTTTTTTATCGAAGTGATAGGCAAACTGGAAAACGGGTCACCTTATGGTGAACAACTACCGCCATCCATGGTCATGCGCAACACCAAGGAGTTGCGCGTTGCGTCCCTTAGAGTAAGGGTATGAATAATGGGAGAGGAAGATAGAAATAAAGGATGTGGAAATGGTTAGGTTTATTTTAAATTAGATGACCTGGTTAACTTCGTTTCGTCTACAATTTATGTGATAAACTTTTGATCAGCATTTATCAATCATAATCAATCTTACAATTTCAATTCACGGAGATCAATAATATTCGCTGAACCGTGTTTGGTTAGAATTTTAGATATTAAGTGAAAGTTTATTGTAATTCGAATAAATGAATAATGTATATTATATACAAGAAAACTAAACATGGTAACTTCAAATTAATTCCGCAGCCATTTAGTTTTTTTCTAGTTTTTTCTATATTTTTGGACTTCTTTTATGTTTTCCTTATATTTTTTTATTCGTAAATCTTCCCTGTAATCTTTCCAATAAAATAAAAAAATATATTCAAAACAGTGGAATCGTTTTTCAGTTTTAGCGAGACTAACTAAACAGCTTTCCATTTTTATATATAGATATAGAGACCATAGGCAATTTTTGGCAAAATCTTAGTCTGACCATACTGAAAGTTTCATCCGGTAAACAAGAGTGCTCTAATCGCCTACCTGACTTTATAAAAATATGAGTGATTTCCTCTATTTGTAGCACCAGGAGAACAATTTAGCAAGGGATGGGAAAGGAACTGGACGTCCTAATCTGTTCAACTCTGGCGGCATTTTTGCATAGGTTAGGAAGGCAAACGAGTAAGTGTTATCAACTGATTGAAAGCAATTAACGCCATCCATAAGATATGGTATACCGAAAGGCTGGTTACACCGTACTCACTCGAGTATGGTTTATCATCCCATTTAAGGCAACTGTTTTCGTGGCACATAGACAGACATAAACAAATATTTGTATGGCTCCTCGTCTTTGCTCCGAGTCTGAATGCGTGTAACTATAACACAAATAATCCCATTGTTGTATGGTTATATTGACTTTTTGGTAAATTTAAAAAACGACGAAAGACATGGAGCATGTTTAATAGAAGCTATAAATTCAGGATCAAAATAGCTTATCCGTTCATTTTTAACTGGGTCAAATCTGGGTAGACTCAAAGAATGACAGCGCTCTCCGGATAAAGCGCAGTCGAAAATAGGACTGCAGTCTTTTTATTTTCTCCATATTAAATATACATTGAAGTTGCATGGGATCAACCATAAATAAATCTGTTATCAATATATTACAAAGAAAATCGATAGATACATTTCTCTAATTCATATTTTTGGCACTTACTGGCTTCATCAACCAACAGCAATTCACTGTTGGACATACGTTTCTCTAAAGGTGCGCCACTTAACCTGATCTTCGGCTTCACGCTACCAGTTTCTGCCAGCTACCCTGCCCCGATCATCGCTCCATCTAGCCAAGAGGCGTCCCGGTTACAATTCATTTATGAGATAGAAAGGCAAACCGTGTCACCTGATGAAAGGCAATTAACGCCATCCATAGATTTCTGCGGTGCCATATTTATTGCGTAAGCATTCTAATATACATTATATTAGAAAGAACCCGTGCGCACAAAGCGTCATCCAACAGAAAAGGCTCCATACTTCCCAGTCACATCGATACTAAGCCCGACTGCCAATTAGGATGTTATGGCACATATCAGTGCAGACAACATCCCGCAGATGGCGCTGTTAAAGACTTAACATATCTTTGTTTTGATGATTGATGGAGTCAAGCGTTACTTTGCGGAAATCCATCACTATGTGGACAGTCAAAAGTTTTACTTAGCTAAGTTCCGCGACAAGCAAACAATAACAGAAAATTAATAATGTGTGTTTTCCTGCTGGTTGAAGTGGATTTATTTCGAACTTAAACCAAAAACTCACCGAAAAACGGCCAGCAACTCTCCACCCACCAACGACTATACACAACATCAAACACACACTACCACTTTTCCACCTTGTGAACGACAGTGTTTCGCCCCAACACGAGGCATCTTCAGGTATAGTAGACTCTACGGAAGACAACCGAAAAGCCTGTTCAGCACTTCAACCAGCAGGAAAACACACATTATTAATTTTCTGTTATTGTTTGCTTGTCGCGGATCTTAGCTAAGTAAAACTTTTGACTGTCCACATAATATCTTTATTTTTTAAGGGTCCAAAAAATCAAAGCAATAAAAAATGCTAAGAAATTAAAAATCTCTCTACTATGCAAAATAATGATGGTGTTTATATAAAAGTTCAATTCTTTTAACTGCAGTCAGTCGCTGTTGCCATGTAATGTAACGATCGGATTATTTCCGGAGCTGGAGATATAATTCCGATGCTGGAGTAAATGACGTCGCGCGATCCAGGTTAATACGAGTGTCGTTCACGCTAGAGCTCGGTTTCAATCTATGTTATGCAGCGTCCAATGTATCACTTTTTTAATATGTTTTTTTTTATGGGATAAGGAAGTAAAGCATCATCCAGTTATGAAATATACTGTTTTATACCGATACATTAAATGAATAAACTCTCAAAAGGTGAATGTTAACTCCATTAAAATCTATCCATGGTTCCTCCACACTCATCCTTCTTCTTATCCAAGCCGATTAAGGGTACTTATTACTTGATCTTTCCTAAAAACTTCGGCAATTTGATCAAGGAATGTTGGTATCGGAATTGACTTCAGTCAGTAACTTTAAAATTATGTCGGTTATAAATAACCCTAACGAATAAATAGTAAAAATAACGGGTCGGTCCAACATTATCCGACATGTACACACCTTCCTGACATTCCGAGTCATGTAGACAGTCAAAAGTTTTACTTAGCTAAGATTCGCGACACGCAAAACAATAACAGAAAGTGAATAATGTGTGTCACTTTTCGGTTGCCTTCCGTAGAGTCTACTATACCTGAAGATGTTTCGTGTTGGGGCGAAACACGTGTCGTTTACAAGATGGAAAAGTGGTAATGTGTGTTTGGTGTTGTGTATAGTGGTAGTAACTTACCGAAAAATCGGCCATTAATTCTTCACCCACCAGAGAATTAATGGCCGATTTTGCGGTAAGTTTTTAGTTTAAGTTCCAAATAAATTCACTTCATCCAACACAAAAAACACACATTATTAATTTTGTGTTATTGTTTTGCTTGTCGCAGATCTTAGCTAAGTAAAACTTTTGACTGTCCACATATTGATGGATTTCCGCAAAGTAACGTCTGAGTCCATTAATAATTCCGAGTCATGACATCGGTAACATGCGAAAAAAGAACGTTTAATGAAATATGTGACCTAAATAAAATTATAACTCTTATGCAATCCGTAAACATAATAAACGTTAAAGCCGGTTGACGAACGGTTGTCTGCCGGCTTTATGGATATATGGCCAATGGAAAGGCCCCTTACTTCATCGAGTGAACGTCATCGCATTTATTAAGCCCGAAATGGACAATCGTGATATCAAAGCCCATATTTGGTATACGGAGGTCGGTTTGGCTATAATCTGATCTCATGCAGAGATCCTACATCGTTATTCCAATAATTTTTAAACTAACGTACCGAATTTTGTAAAATATTGTACATAAGTACTTAGTTTCATCTAGCTATTTCCATTTTATGGATTTTAAAAATAACCCAAGCTTTTTAAAGAATGTGTTGAATATTTTTAATATGAAAATTTATCTACAAAGAAATATTTTAATATTTATCGAATTTTAACGAACATAGATAGGGCTTTATAAGCACTCAATTTACATTTTAAAATAATAATAAAATTTGTATAATTATACAATATAAAACCGATATTTATGAGTTTATTGCGCAAGCTTAGAAATAACAGTATTAACACTAAAGTAACATAAATATTAATTTATAAAACATAGGTGGCCAATGACGAGGTTCTCCAACAAGTTAAGCAAAAACGTGAACTTTTGTAGAGCGTCAAAGGTAGAAAAGTTGCTTACCTGGGTCATATCATGAGACGTGACACGTACAAGTTGCTGCAACTAGTCATGATGGAAAAAATCGCGGGCAAAAGACAAGTTGGTCGAAAAAGAAAGTCTTGGCTACGTAATATCAGGGAGTGGACCGGGATAGTGAGTGCTCTAGAACTGTTGCATCTTGCGAAGGAGGAATAAAGTTGTGCTGAATTAGCTGCCAACCTTCGCTAGTTGAAGAGGCACTCTTAGAAGAAGATAAAACATAGGCGATTTAGATAAAGAAAAAATATTGCAACCATTGTTGGTACACAATGCGGAAAAAAAGATTTTCGTACCCGTATCCGTACAATCCCCACTCAGTCCATTAGCAGCAAGTCATAATTTCCTCACATATACGGTCCTACTATAGGACGTTGAGATATTGAAAAGACAAGCATGTATGCATTAACCAACACCGATCCCAATGGACCCCGCAATTGCAGTGACTGCCTTAGGGAATTTTAAAAAATAGGAGGAGATAGTAGTCAGAAAAACGTTATTTGGAATTTTTCAAGCTTCCTTCGCTAAGCATTTAAATCGTCATTTAAAAAATTTTGGAAACAGTCTCATAAGTATGTTAAAACCGCGGTGTTTATACGATATATGAACCTCCAAAAACCAATCATACACATTTGTCAAAAGCTTGCATCGCTTCTACAATGGCTATGGTACTGCTCTATGGGCGACATTGACTGCTTTCCAAGAAACAAAACAAAAGTGTTGGCATTGGAATTCAAAAAAACAAGTTTACATATATCTACATATTTAAATGCGTCTGCAGTGTCAATGATATTGCACGTGTCTATGGGTGGCGTTGTTTGCTTTCAATCAGGCGCTTGCACAGCAAGCACGCTTGCTCTTTTGCTTTCCTATATCATACGTAAATTAAGTCCTACATTCGGAGACATTACCTATATTTGCCAGTGCTATATTTATAATAGTTACTGTGGCTTAATTTCGTCTTCCCCTCTCACGTTCGTCCTGCGCTCCACTTTTGCCGACCGGTAACGATTTTCGTTTACGCCCAGGCTCGCTATTGGACTCCACTAAATGCATAATAGATGAGATCCACAATAAATCCTTTCAGTTTCCCGGTATATTATATTTTTAGAATATCGATTATAAAATAATAATATACTTAACTATAATGGGACTTCACTTCGTATTGACAATAATTTGGAGGTTTACTTAATATTGCTTAATAATTCGACAATAATTCATTAACTTTTTCGACAGCTATTAATTAAAATCCTTCTCCATGTGAACTTTAAATGTGAATGTCAATTTTTGTTTGCTTGTCGCGGATCTGAGCTAAGTAAAAATTCTGACTGTCTACATAGTAATGGATTTCCGCTAAGTAACGTCTGACTCCAATAAACAACAACAAAAAAAAACGTGCGCTCAATTGGTTTAAAAAATATACAGCGCTTTGCAAAAAAAAACAGGCGGTTTGCTACATTATTGGTAATAATTTAGTTCTAAACAGGTTTTATTAGCCAAACTATGTTATTGGCACTTAATAGAGTCTGGGTATGAAAAAAAATTTTCAAATGCGAAGCTTTTGTTTTTTTTAAATAATCCCTTTTTTAGTTTGTGACTTTTACTTACTTTTCGTGGGTTTGTTATTAGAACTGAACTTTCACGCAACTAAAACTAACTTCTTGTTATTTTTAGTAGAATAATTTATGTTTGTCGCATCATCCTGCCTTATTGTGACTTAAAATATATGACATCTTTGTGTTTATTGTAATGGCTGCCAACCTTCGGAAGTCGGAGAGGCACTCTTAGAAGAAGATCAAACATAGGCGTTTTAGATAAAGAAAAAATAGTGCAACCATTAAAGTTAAACCAGTTGGTAATTATGATTATAGGTTCTAGAAGAAGCTGCCTACCACCTATGAGGTTCCTCAACTATTTGCAGAAAAAGCAAAAAGAACTAATACAATTATAGCGTTGCTGGAAGATGACGTTCACCGTTCTGACGACGTAGATGCTTATATGTAAGAGCACTGTATTCGCCTTTGGGGTTGTCCATTTTCACACGGATTTCTGTTTACATTGACTAAAACATCGATTCTAGGATAAAAGTGATTAAAAAAAAACTAAAAAGAAATTTGTAGTATTTTAAGCTAATGACATACTAAAAATATTAATATTATCCATAGAAAAGCTAATGACTGTAAGGTACCCGATTTTAGAAAATTTATATATATATATATATATATATATATATATATATATATATATATATATATATATAAATTAATTTATATATATAACAAACATATTCTATGTGCACTCAACTTACTCTATTTCTATCAATAGAAGTTATTTGACGTCGAAAAAGTAACTCGTTGTTCGTTTACGAGGCGTTAGCGGTTGTTCTTCTTAGTAATAAATTGTGTATAATGTATTTTTGAAACTTTCATCGGAACCTATACGCTGGAGAAGTAAAAACAGTAACGTACGTATTTCGAACTTCATAAACTGTTTTACCAAAGTATAACAACCATACTTCAACGTTACTTCAACTCAGGGATGGATTGTGAATATATTTATTTTAAAAACCCTTTGTTTTGATCGCTCTTAATTAAGCCAATAGTGTTTTCTACAAATAAATATATATATAAATAAAGCATGAATCATCTATATATTTCTATACATAGAAGAGATATTTTCAGTATCGTTAAGTAGTTTTTAAATTAATTCATAGTTTTATCAATCAATATCAATATCAGCCTATAGCAGACAACTGCTAGACGTAGGCCTCACCCAACCTAGCCACGCCACCTAGCCCGATCTTCGGTTACACGCATCTTGTTTCCACCAGCCGCCTTGCGCAGATCGTCTCTCCATCTACCAGGCGGGCATCAAAGAAAGAGCGAAAATGTATAAAAACGGTCTACTAATTCTGATTTTTCGTAATAATTTTTTTATACCTATTTTGTTTACTTTCCCGAAGTGGAAAACTTCAATATTGCTATTACTATTAAATACTGTATACATATTTCTCGATAATACGATATGTATAAAAACAGATTTAAAAAAGTAGCATTAGCAAGCAATAAAGCAAAAACTCTGTAAATGACACATGTCATATATTTTTCAGATCAGATGAGAAACACCAAAAAAAGAACAGGATCACAAAAACTTACTGCGTCGTATGATCGGTTCACAGCTCTGTGACCGTTAGAAAATTTCGTACAGCGTTGAAACTAACTGTTAGAGTTAACAAATATAACTTTTTCAGAAATCTTAAGATTTGTGACTCTAGTGGTAAGTTTTCATTTTGCGGTTTACTATGTTTTCGCTTTTTTATGTCGATATATACCATCGCTTTAGTTCAACCCTGGCAAGAAGTTAATTCTGGCAAGATTCATTACGTGCAAAGAACTTTTGTGCCCGTAGACGAGAACAAATAGGTACATAGCTTACTCGTCTCTGTAGATTATTTACACACCATTAATTCTTGTAAAAGAGAAGACTAAAGAATTGGGAGCACAATATCGAACAAACTGCGTCATGGTGAATGTTCGTGCGTCTATTAACTACCGAGATATTAATGCATGTTACAGCACGAACTGATGGAAATAGGTCACCATAAAATAGGGTTGTGCATAATAACATGTTAAATTTAATAACCGCGTGGTATTCAAATACTAGTCGAAGTTAAAATTTAACAACAAAAGTATTAGTTCTTGGACGCAATTTGTTTAAAGAATTGACAGAATGTGCGATATAGGCCTTCCTGTCCAATTTTATAAGGCCCTTCGATTCAATGGATGGAATCTTAATTTGGAGCAAGTATTATTATAATTTCAAATTCTAGTCGAAATTAATTAACCCACAAACATTTGTTCGGGATTAAAGAGAAATTTTTTATGTCCACTATGATATAGAGCTTTAATATGAATTCTCCTTGAAGTTGTTTTAAAATGATTTCCCTTTAATATACAATTTTTCTAGTCTTGTTGTTGCTTGGCATAAAAGAGGATACAAATTAATATAAAATAAAAAGGGAACGGCATACTAAAAACAAAGAGAATGAAATTTGAAATCGGTTCTATATTTCATATAAATTATATTATTTAAAATACACATTCAAATTTCAATCAGGTGGACTTACTGAATTAATCCGCTTTATAAACTGGAATCGCGATACTATTTCGAGATACCTACGTGTACACGAAATATGGTTCCGAAAATGCACCGTTTAGGTCATGTACTCCGTGTTGTTTTTCTTTTTGTGTTGAACGGTTTTACGGCAATAGGTTCAAGCCCTTTTGAGCCCGTCTTATAAGTTTATATAATGGCGTGACTTTTTAAGTGGACGTTTGCAGTCAACTTAAAAAGTCATGATACACGCATTTATTTCATATCACCCCACTTATACACCTTATTTTTTTATATATATATATTCACGCCTATCCCCCGCAGGGGTTGGCAGAGACCACAGAGCTCCATCCGCTGTCATTCATCACAGCGAAACGGCTCGTCATTGGTCGCTTTTCGCCCTCGTGAGAATCAGGACGTGACGGGTGGCGAACCACGTCGCCGTCATTTTTCGACAAATTAGGTATATTAAATTCGTCTTTAGTGAATCCCACGAGCCGCAAGGGAGGATGTAGGTCAGCCCCAGCAGAGCCTTACATGCTGAGGTAAGGCACCATAGTCCCCAGGGGAGCCCGACCCCGAGACGATCGGCACGCTTACGACTAGACTCGCCCCTAGCCACGCATCCATTGGCACGGCAGACCGTGGATTGGCGGAGAGGAAGGGAAAGGATAGAGAAGAAAGGAAGAGGCAGGAAAGGAAATGTGGATTGGGGGGTTCCCAGACTCGTAATAAACATTTAAAAATCCATATAAATATTTATTCCAATGCGGGAATCGAACCCGCGACCATTGACTCCGCGGGCGGAGGGCCCCGCCACTGAGCCAATCGGTTATACACCTTAATCGAACTATATTGTACAATATGTCATCACAATTAAACACTATAACTGATAATAATATAAGATTAATAAATGAGAAAAAGAAATTAAACAAGAACACAATGTTATAAAATGTAAATTGGCGGGAAAAGTCTCATATATTGATGGCCGTTCGAATGTTGCCAGGTCGCTTGTTTAGGAAAATATTCAACGTTATTTGTATCTACAATTTCAAAACATTTTTACAGCCCATATAACTCATTGTTGGACACGGGGTCACCCGATTTCTGGGTACATGGACATAAGTACACCACGCTTGTCGTTGGCGAAACGTGCCTAATCAAAATAAATAGTCATAGCAGACGACGCATATATTTATCTCCCTCTATGCGGGAATCGCACCTGGGACCGTTGTCGGAAAGTTATAACTTCACCACTAAACTGTTAAAACATTCACATACCTATTACATTTGTCAAAATAAATTGATTGACATATATTCAAAAAAATATATCAGAAGTTTTTTCACAATCGATACAGCTGTTAGAGCACTGCCGGACACGTCCGTCACAAAGTTGAATGTTTCCGTAATTAAATTTCTATTCTTGATTTCTACTACCGCACAACTCGCCACAAAAAAAGGTTTCATCCCCATCATTCGCAATCCAGTAAGGTGCGTTTTTCCCAAAACTATTTTCCACGCACCACTGCCGTATGAAACCAGCTACGTCCAGCAGTGTTTCCGAACCGATAAGACATTCAAACCTTCAAAAATCAAACCTAAACATTTCTCAAAGGCTGACAACGCTTCTGCAATGCCTATAGTACTACGGATCTCTATGGCAGCGTTGAATGTTTTTCATCAGGTGATACGCCTTCTCGTTTGCCTTCCTACTCAATGAAACAAAATCCTCTCGCATTACGGGTGAATTGAGTATGACAAATTGAGTTTTATTACTGCTGCTGCCTATTTACTAGTAGCTGCTTCGTACGACACCCACGGGAGAAAATGGCGTAGCCTTATGTTATGTCGGGATCTTCCCGTTTATTACAAATAAAGATAAATAAGAATATATCTCATCAATAGATATATTGAAAATCTTAGAATTAAATGTGAACACGTTGACGTAACGACGTCTATAGACGTCAATTGTGTATACTTGTGGATGCAAACTACATCTAGCAGTTATATATTCTTAGTACTATAAAACAATTAAATAACGTATATAATCGTTAAATATATTAACCCTCTAAATCTTTCAGCCTTCTTTCTTATACTTATTTTTTCCTAAATTATTTCCAAACTTAAAGTTTGATAACAACCTTTTATAGGCGTCTTTTAGGTATGAGAGAAATCGAAGCTGTGAAAAATAAATGATTACTATAGACATTTAACTTTTTTCAATCGACAAACAATTTCGATCAAAGTTCCCCTTTGATCGAAATCGGATGGAAGTGTGTTTTTGGAAGCCCTCACCTATTTCACAATGAACGTCATCGTGTTAAAAAGAAGCATTCTGTGTTCGTAAATAGTCTTTTTATTATAATTATAGGTTTAAAATTATCGAAAAATGCAACAACCTTGAAAGATGTAATCTACCACGATCACGACGCGGATAGCATCAAGCTACAATAAATCATGATTGTGATCTTATGAATGAATTAATTAATAGTGTTGAAACAGTGTGTGCACTCTTTAATAAATATATCATAGATTTTATTTTAGGTTATACAGTCTGTTTAAGGTCGATACAACCTGTTTTTTGTAGGAGTATGTGGCAAAAGAGGAAACGATATCAGAATAAAGTTTAAGAACGATGGGAGGGGTAGGGCGATTTCTTACGGTTTTCTATCTTACCTATAAAATGAAGCAAAAGACGTCTGCTAAAAAGTTACACTTTCTTGAGTCTTATGTCATGCCAATAGTATTGCAGATGTTTTTGGGTGGCGTTGATTGCCTTCCATCAGGTGACACGCTTGTTCGTTTGCCTACCTATCCCATAAAAATATGTTAACAGTTTTGTTAACACAATCAAAAACGTGGTATGCATAAGAATCTGTATAACGACTGTATACTTAATTCAAATTCTATTGCATACCACGTTTCTTTTTAAGTGCACTTAAAACCATTAAACTTAAAAAAAATAACTTTTTTTATTTTCTAGTTTTTAATTTTTTTTTATCAAGTTCAATGTATAGAACTCGTTAAACGACAAATGAGCCCAAACTCGAGGTGGATACTGGCAATGATAGAAGAATTTCGCTTTGCTCCTCCTCACTTCATCATCAGACCCTTGTCATTAAGTGTAATTTATGAGACTCCTCAAAACCAACCGAACGAGCCCAAACTTGAGAAGGTTACTAGTAACGGTAGAAGAGTTGCACTGTCCACCTTCTGACTCTATTATAATTTGACACATGAACTCAATGTGTATGTAAAGTTTAAATCAAGAAGTAGAAGTAGTTGAAAAAGCCGTCGCGTCAAGAACAAACAATCAAATATACAGGACAAAGCTAAATAAACCCGTTTTAAAAAAAGAAAACGCTTTTATATTATTTTATTAAATTTTTTGAAGATTTTTGAAAATTGAAGGAAAGCGGCAAGCATTTCCTTATAATTTCAGAAGTGGGAAAACGCTCAGAATATTTTGCACATCTCCGTGACTCGTAAATAGAATATCGATTTTTCTTAAAATATATCCTCACATCGGAAATGTCGGTTTAAGGCTAAATTCGCTGACGCCCGACGAAGTAGATACGAAAATGGTTGACGAACCGGCAAAAGTGGGACAAGAAATGTGAAGCATTTTCACCCAGTTACTCTCCTCGGCTATATATTATGTACATTCGCTATGTAACCATAAAGCAGAACCATAAATATACATCATTAATATGCTGATTAATGAACATAATAGTTGCTTGATTTAACATGCCAACTTTTATAAGCCAAAGCAAATTTCGACATATACAATTTATTCTTGGTATGTAATTATTTCTTGTTTGTGTTTCACGGTATAAATATTTATTTCATAATATTTATACCGTTAATATATTATTTCATAATTTTTTAATAGGAAAACAAACATTACAACATGCGGATCACTTGGTTACCGCTGCCTGCAAAACCAAAGATCAGTTGTTTTCAACTTTTATTTGTTGAGGTATGTACACTTTTAACAATTTGAAAATTTGGCGGCACAAAAGTCATAAATAATAGTAAGTAAAATTGTTTGAAAATAAGTTTAAAACAATTTTACTTACCTGAATTGATATACCGTGTTTAGTTTAGTTTGAATTTGTGTAGATACCGTGTTTAGTTTTGTTTGAATTTAGCACACTTCATGAATTTAGCGATACACAAAGTGCCGCGACACAATTATGTTTTAGATATATTATAAAATATGTTACAAAACTATGCTTTAAGATTATTTTTAGTGATAAAATGATTATTGAAATGCCCGATAGCGGATTTAATTGTCTACGTCAATAATTAATAAAAAGTAAGTAAAACATAAATAAATAAAATGTTTTACACTTATACTACACGAGAATTCCCTATGTATATATACGGTAATATCATCTTAACCGGCTCAATTCAACATAATCTGAACGAGTTTTGGCGGCGATAACTCCCGATACCAGACCGGGTGCTCCCGGGAGCAATGGCGGTACAACCATACACCCGACCGATAAACCGATTGAAAGAGGCTTCACCGAGCCTCGGGGTCTAAATAACTCCAAAAAAAATGTCTGAGTCTGTCTGAGTCATAAAATGAAAGAGCTTAATGAACCGCTGGGTGAAGTCTGGTGATCGCGATCTTCAGAGATGAGGGATTGACGCGACAGAGAGATTAAAATTTAATCAAAGTACACAATTTATTTGAATTCTTCATAATTTGTTCGGCAATTAGTATAATACATGTTAACGTGATTGAGAGCAATTGTGTGAATTATATTTTGTCATTGACACCTTCAAAAAAAAAAAGGCTTAAAGGTCGGCAACGCTTTCGTAATCGGTGTCTATGGTGTCGGGCATTTCTATGGACGGCGTTGATATTGCTTTCGATTAGGCGACACGCTTGTTCGTTCGCCCTCCTATCCCATAAAAAAAACAATTTTCAGTTCACTACATTATATAAGATTAAATTGTGGATTAATTAATTGTTTTTAATCCTATTTGTTAATCCGCAATTACGATACATCTGCAAATCATTATAATCAATTATTAATGATTACATTAATTGTAATCGCTATAATACCGTAATAGGTATTTTCTCTTACTAAGTAAACACAATAATGCTAATAAGAATATTGTTTATCAACAAGGCACCTTTTAAATACATGACGTTACCTAATATTATAAGGATTGTAATAAAGAAGTCGAAGTTCAGTCCACGTTCCACTCTTTTCCCGGCAATAGAACGGGGAAGGTCAAAACGGTGGCGCCTCCACAGGCGCCGGGGCGTCGCTTCAATTCAAAAGGAATGTCAACAACCCGATGCATAGCTAAATACATGTCCTCCGTACTGGACAACTCTACGTATCACCTAATATAATTAGAAGTTTAAGTGACTTGTTTTATTATCTTGCAAGAGAATGTTAGTTTTTTTTTCGTTTATTTTTCTTGGCTTTGTTACAAGGACGTACTCCGACGAATAAAGTAGAAACGTGAACTTTTGTAGATCATCAAAAGTGGAAAAGTTGTTTATTTGAGTCATATAATGAGACATGACAGTTACAAATTGTTGCAACAACTCATGATGAGAAAAGTCTCGGGCAAAAACGAGTTGGTAGAAAAAAGTTTTAGTTTACACAATATCGGGGAAGGATAGCAAATGTGACCGAACATTTTTGCCTCGCTAAAGACAGAAATAGTTTTATCTAAATCAGCTGCCAACCTTTGCATATAAGAGAGACACTAAGAGAAGAAGGAAATTGCAAGAGATCATCAAGCAGTCAGAATACCTGTAGACCATAGAAATAATTATCCCGATGTGGTAATAGAAGCCGTAAACATTTAGATATTGCGCTATTTGTTTGAATATTCGAAAGGTGCGTTATTTTTTAATATTCCTCAATGAGGTTTTTAACTAGATTTACCAGCTATTTAAATATACCTATTTCTACCAAAATCAGTCAGAATTACTGATGTGTAAGAAAAAGTGCTTATTGAAAAAATCTTTATTTACTCTCAAAAAATGACAAAAAAGGCCCAGTCATTTTGATTGGTGCTGGTATAATTTTCAATAACAAAAAATATATTTGTAACGAATATATATAAAGGTAACATTAAGTTCATAAAATGTATTCGCATATAATTTATTCTTCATGGCAGAATGGCTTTAAATGCTTTTTACAGTAATCTCTAAGTTGAAATTTTGTTAACTAGTCACTTTTATCCCACGACGGTATCCATGATGAGTATTTCGTTACAAAAAAAAAGATTGCACCGCACTTTTTTGTTTCAACACAGTAAACGTGTTAAGTAAACGACTATTTTATAATAGATAAATATATACTTATCTATAAAGCTTCTCGTTTATCAAATCCCAGTCCAGGGTAATTTTCGTCTCCAACTCGAATAAGTCAATTAGTTCAGGAGAAAGACTTCTGAGAAATAACATAACCTTACTACTGTGCACGGCAAGCTTTGAGGTGACGCCAAGGCTCTCTCTCTCTCCGACCATTCTTTATCTTCATCAAGGACAAGCAGGCGTGAATACAGCATTTCATTTGGGGAGTATTTATCTTCCAAAAAAATCGTTGTAAATAAAATATTGATAATATTTAGTTTATAATTGTTTGTAATGGTTGTATTTACATTTTTGTAAGGTTTGCTTTTTTTTATGGGATAGGAAGGCAAACGAGAAGGCGTGTCACCTGACATAAAGCAATCAACGCCGTTCATAAATATCAGCAGTACCATAGGCATTGCAGAAGCGTTGCTGACCTTTAAGAAATATGTAGGCTTGTTTTTGAAGGTTCCAATGTCATATCGTTTGTTTATTAGCACATGTAGCACTAGCTTTTTCAAGTCTTTATGATTAATGGAGTCAGGCGTGACTTTGCGGTAAACAATTATTCAAATAGAAGAGTCAATAACTACCTTGCTAAGATCCCCCAAAGATCTTTTTCTCGAATTAAAGCAATGTAGTTACGCGCACTCTAGTAGCCTATCTGCCTATCTAAAAAAATAAGAAAAAACGAAAGGTAAAAGACAAAGACTCGAAAACAATTTAAAGTCATTTCAAGTGAAATACGCGAGTAAGATCGTTGTTATTATTTACGTGGCAAATTTGACCAATATCAAGATCAATGTGAAATGTTAGTGCATAGGTTTTCTTTTTATAGCATAGCAGGCAAACAAGCATGCGGGTCTCCTAGAGGTAACTGAACACAGCTGCACATAGACATATGCAAAATGGTGTGAGCTCGAACTTTAGGCCAGAACCTATATGGAAGGAACAACTCAACAGTTATTAAGCCAAACATAACAATGTTGCCTACAATAGTTACCACTGTTTTTCATACATGCTAAGTGGACAGGAAATGTCGCGATTGTAATGAACACAACAGTAAAGGAGATTGTAATCATATAATTATTAACACGCAAATGTTATTAATGCACTTAAGGCACTTAAGATTATACGTCATAGTAAATTATATAAGATAACAATCAAACAACATTTACATAAAATTAATGATCAGATAATCTTTGATATCCTGCCAAAAATAATCAACAAAGAATTTCATAATCATATATATAAACTTTTATATTGAAACACTAGCTAAGTAAAGCACTTCATGGTAAATAATCCCTGCCACTCATAAACATATACGAAATTAAGGCCATTGCAAATTCTTTACCTAGCTTAGAGTAAGATGTGAATAATAGGAGATGGGATGAGTGAAGTAGAGGAAGGGAAAAAGAGATGGAGATCCCTGCACACATAATATCTGTCATAACTTGAAGTTCTCTTTTATTACTTTTCTAACTTTTTATAGTCATATTGAATAAAGGCAAGTATAATAGAAAGAAGAGAGTGCATACACTCACAACATCCTATTATATCCTGCGTATGCAACAAAATAGTGGCAGTCAGACATTTATATTTGTGGGTCACATCACTATTTTTTTCTTTTATTAAAACAGATAATGTTAATCACAATCAATATACATAATTATTTTTAATAGATAATAAAACTGTGTCATAAGTAGATTATGAATGCCACAGAGATTATATCTCTCACATGTAATTAGGTGTAAAACATATCAAAAATCTTTATCACATACAAAATTTAAAAGAATTTTAATTTTCATACAAACAATATGTCTGATAGAATTGCCCATTAGGCCTCAGAATTATGCCTCACACTCACACAGGCCTGCTATGCCGCAGAACCAAACAGGTTAAATTTCTAAGCCTGATAGCCCAATGATGGAGATACGAGGGATGTACTAGGGAGTATGATGGCTAGGAATATATCATCATAGTTTGTTGGTTGACAGAATTTTTGCCCACCATGGCCTCTATTGCTTAGTTGCCATGGTGGGCAAAAATTCCTTTCTTTTAGATTTCCCTACCATCCTAACTTGTGAGAGGCTTATGTCCAGCAGTGGACTGCAATAAACTGCTGAAGCTGATATAACTTAAAGAATTTTTCAGAATTTATGGGAAGAGAAAGGCTACCTAAAAATTGAACATTGTCAATTTAGAAAAATACATTTCTTTTCCCTGAAAAAAAAAATGTTTTCCAGTGCAGTTTGATTAATTAAATATTAAAAACTATCAATAGAACAGTTTATTAAAAAAATCATAGCAGTTCTATGTCTTTTTATCTTTATGGAACTTCTATATTATATTACGATTATAATCAACATATAAGTATTAAATTATTTATAATATCTCAATAGGTAAGGACTGCTCATATAATCTAAGGTTGGTTCAATTCTACCAATGTACTATTGATAAACCATTTTTTCCTAGCACAAACACTATGCTCAGTTGATATGTCAATCAACTGATAACTTAAGCACAATCATTTCATTTATGTGCTTAATACCCATCAGAATAAAATTTTAAAAGTAAATATAATCAAAAGTGATAACTATAATAATAATATGACAATAATAATTATAATAATAATGTAATATCTAAATAACTCAATATATAGGTCAATTTGTATATAAGTACTAATCTTATAGCAAACTTAGTTATTTTATTGTAGAGAAACACTTTAATTGGGACAATAAATATTAATTTGATTACAATAATACGAGATTATTTTCTTAAATTGTTAAAATGTATTATAAAAAAAAATTAATGACAATTATATATAATTACTTAAATAAACAATGAAATAAACTTATTTCCTTTTTGAAACATTCATAGTTATTTTCTATTATAAATAAAAAACAAAGTTTACACGTGAAGTATAATTATGACAGTTTATTACAAATGATACAAAAACCATATAATACTCGATTTTTAACATATGTAATAATACAGATCGAAATATATAGACAATATTTTAAAAAACGAATGCATTTATTACTTACTTATAAAATGTTGGGTCTGTATAGACTGGCCACTACATAATTAACGAAATACTAGTATTTTCAAAAACAAAATATATAACTTTTATAAATTCAAAATGATATGTAAAAAATTTTAAAAAATATTAAACTGCATTTTAAATTAATACACAATCAACATCACTACTTCATCACTCCTCATTCCCCTCCCAGCTTTCAAATCAAAACCACCAAAGTTCAATGTACTTACTATACTTTTATTACTTGCACCAACCTTATGGCAAACAGTCAAGGTTGAAATTTGAAAGTCTTTCTATCTAATTCTTATACCGTAAAGTACTTTTTCCTATCTTATAATAGTTATCTGTTTCTATGTTCGGATACACATGGTAAAGTAGAACAACACGTTACTAAATTTCGTATAAATTTAAGTCGAAACAGAAAACTTTCCAATAATATTACTTTTCTAGTATTACTACATAACGATGCTTACTAATAGTAATAATATAGTTCTTAAAACAGTGTACATCAGTTTGAAGATAAACAACAAACTCGATGTAACTAATGGGTCACATGAGAAGCACATCATCCAAGACTGCAGGGCGACTTCAGACCAATCCAAAAAGAATTAGGTGGGTACAAGTGTGAAATCATCGAAAAAATCAATTGGTTAACAGTTGTAATGAAACCATAATAACCTTATTAGTCCAATATTCTGTAACCCAAAGAATGCTATGACTTAAGATAATAAAAGCCTGATAAAAGATAAGTATCATAATTTTGTATTGGTTTGGAATTGTGTTTCAGATCTTTATGCATGTAGCTTAAGATCGAGCCAGGTTGCATGCCTTGAGAGAAGACTTGTCTTGTCCAGTAGTTAACTTTGTCAAACTGTAGATGGACGACGGAATGATTACGTTTTACACTGTGCATATATGTGTTTGTTAAATATATATTTCGACTTTAAAATGCTTTAAACATCGATGGAAATTACTTCAATATAAAGACAAAAAATGAAACATACAGTGTTTTTCGCCGTTTCTTCTTCGATCTGAGGAAACTTTTTACTCAAAGGTAGTTGTAGTCTCAGAAACTAAAAGATTTGTACATATACAAACTTTTTATTTATCTTTAAATATCCTAGAATTACCTATGAACTGACTATACCTAAAAATCAGTCGTGTATTAGGTATAGTAATATTTATTTTAATACAATAAATATTTAAATTACTAGTCGTCAAAACTAAACAAAAATATAGGTAATAATACTTTATATCCATACGACTACGCCATTTTAATTTGACGTCTATCGAACATATGTCAAGCAAGTGTCAATATTAGAGCGCTAATTTGTATTGACAAATACTTTTTAAAGTTATTGCCGTCTAAATAAATAATATTAATACAAGCTTGGTTGTTGTAGTATGTAAATAATAATTACAATTGTGATACTATGGAAGAAGAAAGTTAGATTTTTGTTATATGTATATTAAATGTGACTATTAGTTATAGTTTAACATCCTTACAAACTTTTTGTTTTAGAACTTATTCGAAAGAAAAAGAAAGCTTTGAATGGAAGTAATAGACGCAGTTTAGCTGAGGCTTGTAATGATTTAGCTACATTTTACTACAAACATAACCGTTATAACGACGCTCTCGATGAGTACAAACAAGAAGCTGGGGTATACAAAGATTTGGGTTTACGCATGGAGTGGGGTACTTCCAACAGGATGGTTGGCGAAATGTATATGCTGATGGCTGAATTTCATAAAGCTCTTAAATATGAGGAACGACATTTAGGTATTTTGATACATTATATTTACAAACATACAAATATTGAATACAAGTGCATACAAAACATAACTGGTGCATGTTCTAACATAATGTAAATGTCTAACATAATGTAGATTACTAACTTAATTTTGGGGTTTTTCATATTTTAAATGTTTGTGTTGTCTTTGGTTAAGTTAATGGTGAATCATAAAATAATTATTACCTACTCCCTTCAAAATTCTATTGAGGATGGAATTTCCATCATACTGATTAATCTTCTTCATATCCTTATCATTCTATTCCATTGTTACCCCAAACCCACTATTCAATCTCATAGTGTACTCTCCATTATATTCCTGCCTTATCTCAACTGCACCTATTAATCTCCTTTATTACTTCTCCATTCTATGTGACATAGATGAAATCATCTGTGCTATTTTGGCACTATTGAATGCCATTAATTCCATAATGAAAAAAAAAACAAGTACCAAAGTCATAGTTATAATTTAAATTTAAATATTGAAATATCATGGTTATATTGTTATGCAAATAATGTCGAATATTTTTCCTACTTTAAAAGACACATTGCCAAATGTTATAAATGTGCTTTTATTATCATGAACTCATAATTATATTAATGCTTTTATTCAATATATTGGGTTGGTAAGAAACTAATTTTGGGTTTTTAGTGTGAAATAAAATTCAGATTTTCTATACAAAAAATGACCTTTAATCAGTTAAATATCTTCCATTCTGTTCAATTACCTTTTGCCATCTTTCTGGTAACCTCATAATCCTGCACTCTTAGAATTTCTGTTCCTTAATAGCAAAAAACTCAACTAAATGCGATTTTAGGTCTTATTATTATGGAAATTTTTACCATTTAAGAAGTTTTGTAAATTTCGGAATAAATGATAATCCGCAAGGTCAGAGCTGTATGGGGGATGCAAAATCACTTCCCAATCAAGCTCCAAAAGTTCCGTATGTGTTGCTAAAAATGTGTGAGGCCTCGCATTGTCATAGTGGAATATGAATCCTTTGCCATTTGCCAATTCTGGCCTTTTAGCTTAGATTGCTTCCCCCAATTTCATAAGTTGTTGGCAGTAAACATCCGAGTTGATCATTCGGTTGTTTGGAAGCAGCTCAAAATACACAACACCTTTGTAATCCCACCAGATTGACAGCATGATCTTTTTTTAATTCAGGTCAGCTTTTGATATGGTTTGTGCTGGTTCATCATGCTTGGACCATGATTTTTCGATTAATGACGATCCATGATAATTCTACTTTTGTACATTTTCTTTTAAATCCTTTTCCAAATTATAATATTTTTATGAACAAGAATTTGATTTGAATAATAATTGTCGTCATATTTCAGTTGTTGCAAAGGAATTAAATAATTTAGTGGAAGAACAAAGAGCTATGGCAACACTCGGAAGAATATATTTATTACAAGGGCAGAGTACAAATGATGAAAAAGAGGCGAATGTTTCACTTACCTCTGCAGAAAAAGCATTCATGAAGGGACTTGTGCTATGTGAAAGGTTACTAAACTATCTTTCTTGCAATGTGCATAAAAAAAATAAATATTATAATAAAATTATATAATATTTTTTAAA